>JAYECN010449570.1:0-20571 GCA_035222435.1 Microcambeva ribeirae | reverse complement strand
CTCCTTCTCTGGAGATCTTCCAAACCCGCTTGGACGCAGTCCTGAGCCACATGCTGTAGGTGACCCTGCGTGTGCAAAGGGGTTGGACTAGATGATCTCTAGAGGTCCCTTCCAACCTTAAGCATTCTATGATTCTATGATTCTATAAGTCATGCATGTTCTTAAAGGACTGTCTGACCATATTATTTGCTTTCAACTCTGTATCCTGTAATATCCTCAAAAGCAAGCTGGTGAAGTATCAGCTACATGAGCAGACAGTGAGTGAACAGAGAGCTGGCTGAACGGCAGAGCTCAAGGGTTGTGATCAGAGGTGCAAAGACAGGTTGGAGGCCTGCAGCTAGCAGTGTCCACCTCCAGGGAACAATACAGGGTCTGACATTGTTAAGCTTCTTAATTAATGACCTGAATGAAGGGACAGAGTGCAGCTTCAGCACATTTATTGCTGGTACCAAACTGGGGGAGTGCCTGATACCCCAGAGGGCTGTGCTGCCATTCAGAGGGACCAGGTCAGACTGGAGAGGTGGGCAGAGAGGAATCTCCTCAAGCTCAATAAGGGCAAGTGCTGGGTCCTGCACCTGGAAGGAATAATCCCAGGCACCAGTACAAGCTGGGGGCTGACCTGCTAGAGAACAGCTCTATAGAGAAGGACCCTGGTGCAACGTGCCCTTGTAGCCAAGAAGGCCAATGCCATTCTGGGCTGCTGTAGGAAGAGCATTAAGGCCAGCAGGTTAAGGGGGAGTCCTGGGCAACTCTGCCTGAGCAGGAAACTAGGTGACTGCTAAAGGGTCCTTCTAACCTCTCTGACTCTATGATATGTGATCTGAGACATACGGGGGAGTCTACACAGAGGGGGTCCAGGAGGATAAGCAGCGAGGTTAGTACAGAAAGTTCAATCAGGCTTTAGTAGTTTTGGCTTTACCATGAAGTCTGATCCATGGTGAACAGTCAATAAAAGATGAAAATGAACTCTAAATATCACTTCTAGCTGCAGGAGAATACAGATGGGCAGGTCCTTCTGCTGAGATACCCTTCAGTCTGGTGCCCGAGACACTGTACCACTGAGTTGGAATGACTTTTCCTTCTCCAGGTTAAAGAAATGAAATAAACTAAGATAAAAGAACAAAGAGAGAATGATAAAGTGAGAGACTAGATTCGAAGTCATATAAAACCCAGGAACTGGCATGCAGCCCAGTAAATATTGGAATGACATTACCTGAGTTTAAAAAAATGACAAATTTTTAGTCTTAATTTATGACTGTAGTGGAACCAGGGAGCGAGCACCATGGAAATATACTTATTTCTTTTATTCATTTTCTTTGGTAATGGAGTCAGAAGGAAACTGCTCTAGAGAGACTCTTATTATGTTTTCCATCCCTTGTCTTTTCTTTCTACTTCCCTCCATTGTTCCCAGCTCTGTCAAGTTTGTGACAAACTTAATTACCAGCAAACAGTAGGAAATGCAAAGACATATCACTTTTTTTTTTCTTTTCATTTCATAACAGATTTCTAGTCTTTAATGTAAAGCAAGTAAGGACAAAGACCAGGTGGTGCTGGCATCCAAGAACAGAAGAATCTGAGTCTTTCTCTCCTTGAGATCTTCTGCAGGGCTGGAGTTTAATCCTCCACAGCCAGGGACAGACCCTCAGGTCTGCTCCTGTCCATGAGAACTGTTCTGGAACCAGACATGTGACTCCTGCAGTGGTGAAGCCTGATCCTTCGTTGACCATAAAGCAAAGGCTCATGAAATGTTTCAGTGAACAGAGTGCTTGCTCCTAAGTGCTGTTTCTGGAGGAGTAAAATGACTTGGAAATTCAAAGTTGGATTCAGTGATTTCCGAATGAGAAAAGGGAATTTAACAAACACATTTTGACTTTATTATCTGGCCAAACTCAAAAGAGAAATAAGTGAAAGGAAAATGAAAAATATGAAAGTGTTAGCAAAGGGCTAAAAATGTCAAATGATCTCAAATGGAGATATTTTCATGCACCTCTGAGGACTAGAAACTTTATTTGCATATTTTTAATGAATTGGTGTGAACTAGTACATCTTTTGAAGAACAGTTCAGGCCGTAATGCCTTGGTGAGGTCCAGCTATGGTGGACAAGTTGAGATTTGTCCTCCAGTGCATAGTGGCTTTGCAGGGTTCATCTGGCCCCATGTGCATCACCATAGTCAGGTTGCCTTAGCCCCTATTTCCCTGCTAAAAAAAAAAAAAAAGTTCATTGTAGAGGACCTCAACAACTCTTGCAGGGGCTCTGGTAGACTTAGCTGCGGTTGTTCAGGATATTTCCAAGTAGCATCTCTGCTGTCCAGCTACGAGTGCCCCATGTTTCACCCTTCACTATAAGATACAGAGACCTGGCAAAAACCAAAATGCTGCTGCTTTCTATCTCTCTTTTTTTTTTTTCTTTTTCCTTCCAAGGGGGAATAAACAGAAAAAAGAATTGAATTCCCAACCTCAAGGCAATTTTCTCTTTTCCTCTCCCATTGTCTAAACAACTAATGAAGTTTTCAACAGAGCCTTTTATCTCCAAAGTAAACAAAAACATGGTGAATTTACTAAGTATCTAATTTATTCATCACCATCAAACAAAAAGACAAGTGGGATGATCACTGCTCCCTGTATGCTGGTTAACAAGAGAACTTTCCAGGCAGAATAGATGCTCCTGAGCAACCCAACAAATCTGGACACTGCCACAGTAACATGCAAAAGGCAGAAATTATGCAGGAAGTCAAACCAAAAGAGAACCTTTCCAACCTGAATTTTATGAAGGACACTGGTTATTGTTGATTTAGCACCCATTTCACCTGACAGTAGACTTTTCAGTGACAGCACAGGGCAGCAAATGATTATGTCCTCATCAGGGTCCCAGGTGGCTTGGGTGGAGTGATACAGGCAAGTCCAGCCCAGCAGGGAGAAAGACCATCTTTGTGTAACTAGGTGTTAATACTTTAATATTTCTTCTGTTGTCTTTTTTTTTTTTTTTTTTAAGGGGAATTTCTGCAAAAACTTTCAGGCAAGATGGGGGCAAAATAGTGGGTGTTTTTTTTTTTTTTTTTTTTGGTTGATTCGAGTTTAATATTTTGAATGGATTTTTTTACTCCAACCAATGAGCAAAGCAGCTGCTGCACTGGTGGATCAAAGGCTACAGGTGCCTGTAGGAGCCTGTGAGCGCCAGGCTGGAGGTGCTACAGTCCCTGTTGTTCTGGTTTGCAGAGCTGAGAGCTGTGTTGGCCACAGAGATCTGAGTCTTCCAATTGGCAGTGATAGCGTGAGCTTGTTGACAAACATTCCCTAATAATGCAATTCATTGTTTGCTCTGCAATGAGATATAGTTTGAAACATAACTTAGTTTTTTTTTTTTTTTTTTTTTTTTTTTTTTTTTTGTATTTATTATCAATACTGGAGTTTGCTGTAGCCAAATACATGAGGGCAGTTGTTGAAGACTTTGTAGCTCTTCCTTGGATCAGAGGTGTGTTAGGAGCATTCCCATGGGATGGACATTTTGTCAGGGAACTGGGCTCCCTGGCAGAGCAAAGAGTTGCTGCCTGCACTGGGGGCTGCTGAGAGGCATGGGGGAGAGGGACCTTGGGGCAAAGATACTGGGGAATCAGCTGAGGGCTGCAGCTAGCCTTATCTCTTGGGTCTAGCAGCATCTGGCTTCTTTATCCCAGCCCCTTTCTCCTCCAGCACCTCTGTTTTCTGCCAGGATTTGTCTTTCTGGGCACTGCTATAGCAGGAAGAGCAGAACAAAGACATCTAATCTCTTAACTTGTTGAGTACCACATTTATTCTTGCATTTTGATACAACGTTAGTGAGGGCTAGTCTGAACCCTCCAAGGTACCTGGGGCTGAGAGTGTGCAAGACCCCTTGCAAGTGGTATATTTCAGCAGAACCCCTTAAATATTATGTTGTTGTATGATTTTTTTTTTTTTCTCCTTTCTTCTGGCCTGAAAAGCTGAATTATAAGGCTCTCAATACAGGCTCATACGTAAAAAAGTAATAAATAGATCCAGGCTGTGCCCAATGAATAGCAAGTATTACTTGGTAACAGTGATTTTTGGAAAAGGTAAAAAGGCTTTGTGATATTCCTGCTCCCTGGGAATGATAACTCTCTGGCGAGTTCTGTTTCCTTACACAGAAAACATTCCTTTGAAAAGGTCGCATAGCTGTCCACTTTAATGCTGGACATGTAGGGATTTCCCCCTTCTGACAGATGGAACTGGGGGAAGTTAACCTTTGGGCTCAGGAGGCTCTGGGGAGACTGTGGTGAGGGCTGGCTTTGCTAAACCCTTCCAAGGGAAAGCTGAATACTGTGAAGAAAAAGGAAAAAAGTTGCATCTTTTTTCCTCTGAGGAAACAGCAAACCTGCAGATACCGTCTGCCCTCGCCTTCCTTTTTTTACATCAGTGTTCAGCTGCTATATTACCCAAATTTTCACTCTGCTGCATAACAACATGTTTTTGAATTCTTGTGGAAGAACAGTGAAAAGATGCACCTCTATCCAGACCTCAGAATATGTCATATATCATCTTCCACTGACAGACAGAATGTGATAGAAATAACTTAATTTCTTCGGCTTAAGGAGATCTACCTTTGAGAGCAACTGCTAATTGATGTCCCCAGTGCAGGCTTGGCTGGATTCAGAGCTAGACGCTGTTCTTTGGAAGCCACTTACATTTGTGAAATATTTTACCTCTCCATTAAAAGCAAACTGCCAGTCTGCCCCATGGTGACCACCAGCTCTCTGGAGGCATTGCTTGCACCGTGGCTGCTGCTTCCCAGGGACTCATCTCCTGAGGATGGTTAAAAACATGACACTCCAGCTCCTCCACCAGCTGCACACAGGCTGGAGTTAGTTCCACAGTAAGTGTCACTGAAGAAATTCAAGGATGACTGCACTGCCTACTAATCTTGAGGTTTTAAGGTGCCTTCACAGATTTCATTTTATTAGCTACATTTATTATCACTTAGGGTCATATAACAGATCATTTTTCAATACAATACTTCTGTGTTCAGGTGTCCCCATGGTCCGAAGTGCCACATTTAATTGACAAGGAGAAAAGCAAAATTTCTTTTTAAGCTGAAAGCCCCTCCACTTTTGCTCTGGGGAATGGAGAAGTTCTGAAGAGCCATCTTTAGGATCTCTGAGGTTTTTACAAACCTCATTCCCCTACCTGGTTTTGCTTCTGTAAACAATTTTTTTCTTGCTATCTTTGCTTTAAAACTATCAGAGGAGTCTTCCTGCTCTTGTCTTCCTATTTATAATTTTGTCCTGAGAGATGAGAGCACCCTTGTCACAACACATCCCATGTGGCACTTTTCGGACCTGTCGGATACTTCTCTTTGTATCACTAACAATATCCTTGTTGGCTTGCAGTGATGCACAAAAAGATGTACAATAAAAGACTTGAAAACTGTATCTTTGAAACTATTTTAAAGAGTAGAAAAAGAAAGGGATACGTATTAAAATATGCAAATGCTGAAGCATGTAATACACGATGTTCTCTCAGGGAAAAGAAGTATTTTGACAGGTATATCAAGATCTACTACCAACCTCAGTGATCCAATCAAAAAAAGAAAAACTCCCAACTTTAAAAGACTCATTTTAGAACACCTGTAACAACTCACCAGGCAGATCTTGGATGCAAACAGCTCACAATTATTACTGCGGTTGGAAAAAGATCAAACCTTATTTCCATGCTATTTTTACAGAAGGCCAAGTAGGACAGCCCTACTGTGCTGCAGCACGAGAAGTTACTGAAGAGCAGGTAGCCAAATAAACGTGGGCACATCCTCCAGTGAACCAAGCTGCAGTGTCTCTCGCTGATATCTGGAGATTTCTGGGAAAGTCTGCCACAAGTAACAGCGATCCCTTGGAAGTGGGGGCACAAGCTCCTGGCTACGACCCACCACCAGCATCACTGGAGCTCAGAGCCACAAGGATTACACCAGATTACGCCTCTAATCAACAAGGTGGTGTTCAACAGGAGGAACAGATGTCCCTGAGCCTGTGTGCCTCATGTCCAGATGTTTCCATGGCTGCAGCAGTGCGGACTTTGGCTGAGGGCTGTCCAGGCTTGTTGCCTGTCTGCTACAAACCAGGTCTGCTGGAAACCATGCTGTTATTTACCTGGGAAGGCATTAACTTAAAGGTAGGCAGGCTTGGCAGTGTAAACACACACATTTCTCCTGTAACATCTTTAAAATGAACCAACTTCCGAAAAAAAAGAGCTATATACAGGTGTGGGAAGCAATGTGGCCAGCTACAGGCTCTTCCTTTGGCTGCATCAGTGTTATCCCGTAACTGCACATTCATGAAAGATTTTGATTGCCAGCATTGTAAAGCCTACTAAGACGAAGTTAAATTGAGAAAACAAGCATTTAAGCATTTAAGTGCCTCAGGCTGCCAGTTCTGAAATAGTTGAATTTAGCAAAAAAAAAATGTGGTAGCCCATAGGCTGCTGTTTAAATACTAGTGCTATAACTAAAATACTCATGAAATTCAGTGAGTAACATTCTGCACTGTGGAGAAAGTTGGAGGCCAGACGAAATGGCTATAATCCATTCTAACCTTGACTCCACAAAACTGAAAACTGAACGATAGTGAAATTAATCTACTAACTTCACTTAAATGTTGGAACATTTTGCAAATGCTCTGTGAAAGTCTAAAGCCTCGATATCTCTGCTTACTGACTAGAATTCAGTTGACTGTAGACAACCCTCATTCAGAAGTTATCCATATACTTAATAGCATCTGCCCTGTAGTCTCCCAGCCAAGACGTATGACATAGGTTTTCCTCTTTAAGTTTAAGCTTCCAGACTTCTGGGACTAGCTCCTGTGTCCTCAGTCTCCTATGGAAGTCCTAAAGCATGCTAGGTGGAAAAGGAACATCTACTTGGGATTAATCAATGATAGAGTGAAGACAATTTGAAGAAAGACACCAGAGGTCAGGTGTTTTCCAGTCAGGGCAGTATACAGGAGGGTTGACAACACCATATTGCTCCAATTAATCATTCTTACCCTTTTCAGACTGCAGTTACTGGGAAACCTTTCTATTGGAGGGATAGTAAAGGGAACAGGGATCTCTTAGGCTGAGCAATGGGTCTATGGTATCCTCCCCGCTTGCTGGCATGAGGTTGCAGCTGTGCAGCAGGTGCTGCACTAGGAACTCCTTGGGTCTCAACCCAATGGCTCCTATTTCCCCAGGCCTGAGATTTGGGACTGAGGAAATTTAATTTGGATAAAAAGCTTCTCTGAGCTGATTTGAGCTGTACCCTTTGGGCTGCTACTTAAAAGGATGCACTGGAGGGAGATTAAAAAAGATTGCAAGCCACCTTGTGATAGAAAATGGCTGTCCATAACAGTGTGAAATGCCACCTTGGAAGAGGCAGCATCTGGAAACCAAAGTCGGTGCTACTGACAGGAACCTAGGAGAGCAAGGCCACTCCTTCCGTGTGTGCAATGCTTATTGCCAGGGGAAAAAGCAAGATAAGACCCATGTCTTAGACACAGAGCAATGGAGAGGAAACAAAGAAGATGTAAGACAAAGATGTCCTCAAAGCAGATCACTTCACTAGAGTTGCTCATTACCTATATGGCCATGCCCAGGAGTTCAGAGACAACTGTAACAATTAATTGACTAAATACCCACATTTTAATTAAATCAGAATGACATGCTTGCTGATTTCTGACCTTTTGTTTCACATTTGAAACACAGTTTTCACATCCACAGTCGCACTGAAAAGTTTGTGAGCGGAGGCTGCTGCTCTGCTGTTGAGGATTTCATGACAGGTCTTGGGAGAGAACAGCTCTCATGGTGCTGAGCATTTCAGGCACCCCCCCAAAGAAGGACATGCAGGATTGGAATAATTTTCTCAGATAACCTATTATTACTATTATTATTATTTCTTCTGTAGCTGGGAAGGACACTTATAAAACATCTAATAAGCTGCTAAGGAGATTGCCTAGAGCACTGATTTAAAAATCGGCTGCTAGAGTCTCTGTACATACTTTGAGCTCCAGTATATTTATATGGGAGTTTAGATGAGATTTCTTTATAGTTTACAGGGTCTTGCTGACATTTAGTGGTTGCTGTCTTCAAATATTGGATGTAAGCTACCTGCTGATCACTTGAATCTGAGACATCTGCATAAGGTTAGAACAGTGTGAGCAGAAGAGCATTCAGACTTTATGCTGCTGAAGAGCAACAACTCCTCCACTCATACGCATAGTGCAAGCCCCCCAAGATGTCTCTCACATAGAAACCAAGTGCAGTAAGCCAGATGGCAATCCCTGAGTGAAGATTGCTGTTGGATCATTTTGTATGGGTGAACCAACATCAGCTCTGCTTCATCCTAAAATTGCACTGTAATCCAGCCTGCCAAGAAGTTCTGGTCCTGCTAAAGGGGTGCCACTGGAGGTCAACTGCTCTTTCTTTCTCATGGATAAGACATCTGTTTTGTGAGGCCGCTGTCTCAGATCACCTAAGTTCAGCAGAAGGAGCAAGCTTTGATGGCAGCGGAGCTCACGTGCTCTGAATAGAACAGCTACATAAGTACATCACTGCATTAGAGGCTGAGTGTGCCTCTTACTCTTGGTGAAGTCCAGGGCTTGAAAACTGGTGCTCACCAGATCTACTTTGAGGAACTAGTTACAGGGAGTGTGGCTTGCTGTGAGCATGAACCGCCTTTTGAATGGTAAATGTGGAGTTTACAGTCACTAATCCCTATATTTTATATGGCTCTTTTCATCAGCAAATTGCAAAGCATTTTGTAGGAAAAGATCAAAATCATGATCTCCATTTTAAAGATGGGGGCAAAGAGCTGAACAGTCACAGAAAAAGCTCCCCCCGCCAGCAGCTGGCAGAACTAAGGGTAGTGTCCTGCAGTCCCCACGTCCAGCTTAAAGAGCTGGCATGTCTAGTCCTGTTATTAGCACTGGGAAGACTCCTTTTAATTGGTGTCGAATGTTTGAAAGTGGAAGGAGCTGTTGTCATAGATACAGCATCCATAGGCTCTCCTTTGACTTGGTAGGAGCCATTGTCTTTTGCAATAGCTCTGTGGTCTTCAAATATCAATGCAGTAATGAGCAAAGGATCAGGGATTCATTGGCAATTGGTACAGATGCTCATCAGACAATAGGAAGATAAAATAAATGGTTTGCTGTAACCCTGTTAGGCTGACGGAGCTAGCTGATCCACTGCTTTCTCCAGCAGTACCTACACAGGAGCAGATGGTCAGGCCTGTTGGATCAGTTCCTTTCCATGACTTGTGACACAAAACTTTCACTCACTTCGTGTCCTTCACAACAGCTCATCTCTGTGGTGGCTCCTTTTCCACCTCCCTTCCAACAGAAAGGTTTGCCACACTTTCAGAGCCCATATCCAGACCGCCTATGGCAGTACACCCAAGGGCCGGCACACTGGGTGCTTCACAGAAACTTCCTTATCTACCATGGCCTCTATCTTGGGGAGCAGAACCATTTACAGGAATGAGCCAAGCTGGAGCAGAGAGTTTGGCCAGGGACAGACTCATCCAGCTCTGTTACAATAATGCTCATATCTAGATCAGCTGTTTTAATGCAGTGTATTTTCCTTTTTTTCTGTCCAGTGTGGCTGAGGTGAGTTCAACCATCCTGTGTTAAATGAGCTGAAATGGTAGTGGCAAAGTTAAAGCTTGTGGTCAGGCAGCTTGCCCAAGCAAAGCTCAGCTCTCTGTCTTTCCATTAGCTACTTCCAGATGTTGCTGCGGGTTTACTGAGCACCTCCAACATGCTCAGCACACCTGAGATAAAGGAGATAGGAAGCCCTGAGGGGCTGTCACATTTTTTTTTCATTGACTAACAGTGGTCCAAGCAACAGATTCTCCCCTTCAGCTCACCACCCGCAGCTTCCTTCATCTCTGCATCATCTTATTTTAGGTGATCAGCCTACATGCACAAGGTATAGCCAATACCAATTCTAACTCCCTCTTCCTGTGCCACTTTACTTTCCCTCTCATTCTCTGCTGCTAAAAAAGATGGGGAAAAAAAATTATCCATTAAGCCAAAATAATTTGATTTAACAGATTGCAGGGGCATCTCTTCATTGGAGCAGAAAAACCCAGGCAAAGGAAACTCTCATGTTTCTTTTTTTCAAGAGATTTTTTTTTTTTCTGTCCATTCATTTTCATCTTCTGTATAGCATAGGTGCTCTGCAGCTTCATCCAAAGCAACAGTGGTAATTATCACCATAACTGCACCAGTTTTGAAACCTGACTGTATAGCAATTATGCTAAACTCCATAACAGGCTGACAGCTATCACACCTATTACCCCCTTCTCAGACAGAAAGGCTAAACTGATACTACAAAGGATCTGAACAGCAATTGCTGGGTAGGAAGTTTCTGTTCTTCTGGTGAGAGAAACCACTAGGATGTGCCCGTTGGTACTGACAGCAGCACAGCCACAACACAAAATTGCTTGCTGTTTTCTACCTCTGTATGAGCTTGTTTTTTTTTTTTTTTTTTTTTTTTTTCTGCTGAGAGGACTTAGCAAAACATTTCACTTTCAAAAAGAACCATGAAAAATAAACAGTAAAGACAGGGCGCAGGAGGCAGTAATAACAGTTTCTTGGAAGTCAGTATGTTTTTGAAAGGATTTGTACAGGAGCAGAGGTGCTTAGCCAGGATGGCATCATCTCTTTGTTAACAGTTTTGCTTTTTGGCAGCTAAAGGATTTAGGAAAAAATTTAGCTGCTTGGTGAACATAGGAAGTAGAAGCAGCAACATTAATGTCATTTTGCCTAGGAAACCCACAATATTTTTCACACACATGACCAATACATTCAGGAGTCCAGACCTAGGTGAACCTTTTTAGGTAGACTGCACATAGATCTTACTGGATGTTCCTAGGAAAGAAATACTGACAATATAAAGAAAAAGCAGCATAAATGGGATGCATAAACTTTGAAACTAGGTTAACTTTGTTGGGTAGGGAAGATAAGCTGCAATACTGCAATGCAGACAGACTGTGATGAAGGCAGGAGCTCTCATGGGAGCACAAGTTGTAGCACCCAGTGATTACTACTCCTTACCATGTCTTCTATGTTGCAGTGGGACACAGTGAGAAATGAAGGTTACACCCCAATATGTGCATGAGAAGACCTCCGTTGGGTAGCCAAGCTCAAGTGACGACACAGGATTTTATTTCAGAAAGCTTTCTGCATCATATACATTTTATCTTAATTTAGAGGTGGCTTGGGATCACTAGACTTGCTTACTTTTTACATGCAAGAATGCCTGTTTGTAACAAAACTGTTCTTGAATCCTGAATACTGCTGAATTAGAAGTCATTGATCAGTTTTAAGAACTGCACGGGGAGGAGTAGTTTACTCAGTAACAGTTTAGGGGAAACTTCTAGACCAATACTAGATAGACAAGTTGGCTCCCACAAGACTGGGTGTTACGGGACTTAATCTCCTCATCTTCTTTCTCTTTTGCACTGTCTTGTGATTCTACAGAGGCTCTAGATGGTGTGAAAGGTCCTACCTACCAGGTAAGAGGTATATTATGTTCTACATACTCCAGCAGTTCATCCACGTACTCCTGGGCTGTGTTCATTAAATAGTGTTTCTGGGTCAGGATATTCCTGGACAGGGCTTGGAAAGAAGCAGCAGCCTGGAAGGAGTTGTGAGTCTCTTGTAATTCCTGTTGTACTTGCTGCATTTTGTCCTGGATGCTGGATGGGAAGCCTTGGATGTTGGCCAGTAGAGTCTGGAGAATGTGCTGTGGTTGCTGAGTGATGTCATATAACATGGCCAAAATTTGGGCCTCCAGATGCTGCAGAAGAGGAAAGGAAGCTTTAGAAGTGGCTCCCAGTGCATACATTCCCACTCAGAAACATCCCTAGTGAGTCAGTGTTTCCAGTAGACCTTCAGATTCAAGAAAGCTGTGTCCTCACTTGCTTTTGGCTGCTTCTTGTTCCACATCATCCACATCTGGAGCAGCTTCTCCTGCCCCTTTTGAAGCTTCTGATCAATACCCTGCTTGACACAATCAATCTGGAGTATGACAGGAAAGTGAAGATAAAAGTGAACTACTATAGCAGCAAGACTTGTGATTACCCCAGCCAGTCTGTAAGATAAAGATCCTACCAGTGTTCACAGAAGAAGACTGCTTTACAGAAAGTAACCTCAAGACAAGATACTTGGAGATAGGAGAGGGTTCCTACCAGCTCAATGAACTCCTGAAACTGTGAGAAAACCCCTTGCATGACCATCTTGATCTGCTTCACTTTGGCTAGAAAGCACTGGTAGGCTTTTTGATGCAGAAGAGTGGGCAAGCAGCTCAATTGTATGAAATAGCCTTGATCCTGCTGGACAGCTGCCCCTTTAGTCCCCTCCACAGAGACCACAAGGTCAGCTGGAAAAAAGATAAGTTAATCGTCCTAGAGGGCATATGACAGATGGTCAGCAGTCATGAAGCCTTGCATAGGTTAGAGTGACCATGAGTTTTACAGGTGTCTGTAGCTCCCAAATAAAGCGGCAATTGGAAGGCTGAGTATCCCCCACCACACATACTCGTGCTACTTCTCTAAAGTGCAGAAAAGACTAGAAAGATCTTGTTTGTAGATCTGCCTCATGCAAGTGTTTTCTGACCTTTCTGACTGAGATAGTTCCTCATCTGTGATGGGGAAATAGTGATCTGACTAACGTGGCACAGCTTCCACACTTCTGTCAGTGACCTTGCCTGGCCTGTAATCCATTGCTGTGCCCTGCCTGGTCACCATGGATCTAGCAGTCTCTAAGACTCTCTGAACAACCTCCCTGGCTGCTTCCAACTCTGCCACTCCATTCGCAGTATCTTCGGCATCAGTCATAATGGGTGACACCAGCTCTTTGGTGCCAGACAGAGCCTAGAGAGAGGTCAGAAGACTGAATGTACCCACTTTTGCAGAACAGCATTTTGTACCATCATGTGCTTTGCAGGGAAATGGTTCAGAAAGCATCAATATGGAAGCCAGTTATGAATGGCTCACAGGACACCTGGTGGGAGAAGGAAAGGAACCTTGCTCTATTCTCAGCCCAGAACCAGCGAGACAAGTAGGTTCACCTGGCCTCTCATTCACCATAAACTGTTACCTTTTCATCTGTTTTTTTGCAGGTTTGGCAGCTTGTCTTCCGATTTGTCCTGTCCCAGGTAAATATTTTCCTTCACTGTTAAAACTACAGGGAAATCAGAAATAAAATGCATTTGAAAGTGAGTATGTTAATAGATCTTAGCTTTTTGACATCCTACCAGCATGTTCCCCCACATCATCAGGTGAAGAGATACTTGGTACTCGATTTCTTGACCGCATTAGTCATCACCAGACTCTAAGTCTTCATTTACTAGCTCATCCAAGAGAAGTTTCTGAGACCACAGCCTACTCAGTTTCAAGCCTGATCAGAACTATCTGCTCCACAGTAGACATAGCCAAAGTCTTCACTTCTGCTGCACCATGCATGTTTCTGACAGATGGGTGAGTCTCTTCAGAGGAGGCAGGGACAGAAGAAACCACATCACAGGGAGGGTTGGACAATAGCAGTTTGACTCCTGGCTCAGATGTATTCTAAGAAGGAGCAAGAGGTCCTGTAAGAAGTCACAATCCACTGGAGTTTGTTATCTCCTCTTCCCCAATGAATCTATGTCTTCGTTACTAAACCTGTTTCAATGGTCCCTCATCAGACTCAGCTACTATGATGATGATGTAGGTGACCTGGAGCAGAACTACAGGTAGACACCCCAGTGGTATCACTTCTGAAGGGCAAGCACCACAAGGTGCTTCCCAGCTACACAAGGAACTGACTCATCCTCCACGGAGCTAGGCAGAACTAGGGCTGTACTCATTGTCATGGAAGGCAGCTTTCAACAGACTTGTCACTAGAGTACAGTAGTCCAGCATTCAAAGCTACCTCTAGTAAGACAGGAGGAGAGCTTCAAGTGCTGTTTCAGCTGCCAGTGAAAAGCTAACCAAAGCTATGTACAGGTGATTAAGGCCATGAACCACCAGTTGCAGCTGTTAGAATAGATAGCAGAAAGGTACACAGCAGACGGCAAACTCCTGGAGTTCACTGCCAGGGTATGTTACAGGCAGACAGTATCATCGTGTTAAAAGATTAGATGATCATCAATGACAGGTCCCTAAACATTGGGAGTAAGTGGGAACAACCTAATTTTTCTTCTACAGGGATCAGAGGTGCTGGAGAATGGAAGCGAATGGACTATGATTGGCAGCCAGGCATGGGAATGCCCTCCCTAAATAACACGTCACGCTGCTCTGGTCTGACCCAATCAGGCATTTTATATTGTGAGCTGTCTGAGAACAGGCTTTGGATTCCCAGCACTGAGGGAACTGGACTACTCAGTAAAGAGCTCATAAGGAGGTCTACTCAACTGAAAAAAAAAAAAAAGAGGTTGCATTGCTTTTAGGCAGTATTTTAAGTCTCTTCCCACCTTCTGCCAAGCAGTAATTGCCTCTTCTCCCTCTTCCTTTCTCTCAGAGGAAGCTGCAGCTACATGATTATCCTTAAGAGTTCCTGGAGTAGCAGCAAGTGGCTGGATTTCATGAGACATCTTGCAGTCAGGTGCAACTGAAAGGTAAGAATGAGCCAGTGCTCACAGTTCAGCTTCACCTTCCCTCTGCTTGTGAGGAAGGTCACAGTCCAAGAACACCACAGGTTCCCATAGGAGCTAACCCATGTTTTCTCATTATTCTTTTCCTGTTTTCATTGATCTTGAAGCTCCAACACACAGAGTTTAAATGGGTAAGATCTGACCTTCCAGAGTCAGCAGTGCTTCGTACACAGAATCATAGAATCATAAAATGCTTAAGGTTGGAAGAGACCTCTAGAGATCATGATCATGATCATGATATGGCAGGTGGAGAACATCTATCTCCCTTCTAATGCATAAAGGAGCTGCACTCAAGCCCTCACAGAGTTTTCTCTCTACCTTCACAGAAAACCACGTCCTTATTACCATCACTTTGATTTTTTAAGGCTAGTCATTTTAATTTTTCTATGGAAAAGGTCGACTGCAGAGAAACTAGCCACTTTGCCATATCACTGCTGCCCTGTGAGGAAGACAAACAAAATAACTGGGAACTCATTTCAGGCTGTTTTAGTAGCTCAAAATGTTAAAAATATTTCTGTTCCCATTCAAGGAGACAAATCATTATGAGTCTCATCATCCAAAGCCTTACTGAGATTTCTGACAAAAGAGGGATGTACTCACCTGACTTCTCTACTAAATACCATGGGGCTTGGCCTGGGTTCTGACCTTTATGTGCTGCTAATGCTATTCATGTGTCATCTGGAGCTGAGTAGATTGAGGAGTGTGAGGAACAATGAAAAGCAGAAGATGGGAGCATCTCTCAGCAGAGATGATCCTCAGGAAAGATCAGGGTGTTAACACAATCCTGTGATGTACTCCTCTTTGCTCAAGTTTTACCTCTCTGGTGAGCTGGACAGGTTAAGCAGGCAAGACCCTTTCCCCAACAAATTTTAATAAGGCTGGAATTTTCCAGTGTGTAACTTCATGACTCCTCATGCGGGAAGATGTTCTTCATTGATACTGTGGTCAAAGTTTAAAATGTGAAATGAAGAATAGACTTTAAGGAAGAAACATTGCTCCTTATTTGAGTTCTTCTAGGAACATAGGTTCAATGCTTCTTTTGAGGAAAGTTCATAATCAGAGTCTTTTCAGAAGTCTCTTCATTTGTCTTTTCAGAAAAGTGGCAAGAGAGGAGGGAGAGTTTTAGACTGACTGCTCTCACATTCTGTCTTATGGTGAGAGTGAGCCACTGTCAAAACCTCCATATTCTTTGGATTAGTCTCCAGTTTTGGTCTTGCAGTAAGTTTCCTGACAATTACAACTGGCTTATTTCTCAGGTTCACAATCACCTAAGCTCATCATCCAGGGAACTGCACTGCACTGTCATCTTTGTACAGCCAGGCTCATTCAAAAGTGGCCTTTCCTTTTTTTTTTTTTTTTTTTTTTTTTTTTGACTCTGAGTTTCCATTACAAGCACCCAAGAAATCATAGCTAATATCTTATATTTAGTACAAAAATTAGGATCTATAGTGTCCGCCATCAGACTAACTGGGTAACTCATGATCTTCACAGTCTAGGGGCATAAGGAAATTTATAGATGAGTGATGCAGAAAGAGAAGGAACTAGCTCTACAAAAGAACTTTGACACTTAAAATAGACTTCTATATTCAATAGACTAGAGCTAATAGGTAGAGCTAAAGATCCCTGTAGATAAATAAAAATAATATTAATCATCAATGAAGTTTCCCAGGATCCTGAAATACTGCTTTTGCACATTCCCATAGTAATAGCCACCTACAGAGAATCAAATAAATCAGTGTCTGTTTAGATTTAGGAGTAGTTTTGCCAGGAGGTTGAGGGAGGTGATCCTATCCCTCTACTCAGCTCTGGTGAGGCCACACCTAGACTATTGTGTGCAGAAATATTCTGGGCTCTGAGGGGAGGATGTAAAGAGGATAGGGCCAAACTCTTCCTGGTGGTAATGGGTACAAACCGAAACACAGCAAGTTCCATCTCCATATGAGGAAGAACTTCTTTACTGTGAGGATGACAGAGCACTGGAACAGGCTGCCCAGAGGGCAGAGGTTGTGGAGTCTCCTTCTCTGGAGATCTGCAAAACCTGCCAGGATGTGATCCTGTGCCACATGTTCTAGGTGTCCCTGCTTGAGCAGGGGGGTTGGACTAGATGATCTCTAGAAGTCACTTACAACCACAACCATTCTCTGACTCTGTGATGATCCAGCTAAACAAACTGTACTTTAAAGCTTTGTTCAGCAGATTTTCTTTCCCTCCAAAATGCATGACCTGGTTTCTCTATGCTATGGAGTCAGGGCACCATTGATTCTCAGTCTTGCTGACCAAGTGGCCCATGTTCAACAGAGGGAGCTGAGAATTTGTCAGCCCAAAGCAGCCACAGGGAGCAAGGGGAAGGCTCAGCTTCGGTTCAGGACTTCCAGGCATCAAGGAGGGCTCACCTTTGGTCCAGGACTCCCTGACGAAGGCAGGGCAGCACTGGGCCCCGCTGTCCTGAGCGGTCCCGCGTCCCTTTGGTTATGACATCAAGTGTCTGTACCCAGAACCTGCACCACCCCCACCTTCCATCCCTGTGCTGTGCTTTAGGCATGTGAGTGGTCTTCGGAGAAGATAAGGACTGCCTAGGTTCCCTTTTTTGCTTTACAGATGGAGAAGAAAGCATATAAAAATTTCAGTTTTCTTCTTAATCATCTCATTAGGAATGATTTGCTTTTATCTCTGTTACATTAAAGTAGATCAGATTTATCAGAACAGCTGTTTCACATTTATAAAGGACTTGATACATCTGTTTAGCTTGGTTTAACTTTTCCTGCTCTCCACTGTTATGCTGTGTTAAGAACTGCCACCTTCACTGTTTGGCTAGGGTAACAGGAGTCCTGTCTGGAGTCCTTCCATAGACAGGGCTGAAAGAAAACATGTTTTGTACTATGTGTGAGCATGATTTCCAGCAGTACTTGATGCTCTGGGTGGTAGTAGTCTGGTTTCCATTATCTCATCTTGCAGCTGCAGAAATTCCTGCTGCTGCTGGTGAACTCAGCTGTTATGGCCTTTCTCACAGAAGTCAGATCATGAAAGTGGGCTTCTAGTGCCAGGACTAACTCCTACAGGGATTGTAATGCTAATGTTAAACACTAGTTGCAACCTATAAAGTCCTAGCTGCTATCTGATGCTCTTTTGCCTGCAATGCTGCAAAGCCATGTAGCATGGGTTACCTGATACCAGCAGGAGGCTGTCAGGTTGCTCTTTGCTGTGTGAAGGAGCTGCAGCTCTGAAACAAGCTTCTTTTCTCCTTCTGTGCTCCGAACATAGCTCTACTAACATGTCTGCAGATAGGAACTGTTCCCTTAGGTGGCAGTTTTGGGTACTCCCAAACTGGTTGTTTGATTTTGAGGGTTGACATGTCATCCACTTAGGTGAGAAAAATGTACTTACAGGTGGGACTGTTCAGAGACGCATGGGAAGAGAAGAGATAGACGTTTGTTTGCTTGCTTGCTTTTTTCAAAGGCATGACAATTAAGAGGAAGGTGTTGTGTGCTTCTCAGGACTGTGAGGGCTTCGACTAGACTGCAGTTCTCTCCTCTCCGGACACATGAAAACAAAAGCCCAAATCCGCCAGGTCCTCCAGAGCAGGGACAAGATGCCAACTGCAGGCACACCAGACCTTCAGGTGCACAGCCTTCAGAATAAGATGAAACAATCCCTTAGTAACCTAGAGGAACTTCATGCTGCTTTTGCAGCAGCAAACTCCTTTCAGGACTTGTCTACTAGCATCTTGATCCAGAGAAAGCTGGCTGTGATCCAGGAGCACATGGAAGAGCTGCTGGACTACCTGAAGAACATGCCTCTCTTGGCTGGTGGGACCTTCTCTCCAAGGGAGGAGAAGGAAGCACAGACAATAGGAACAGAGACTTATTAAGCCTCTACTACTCTCATGTAAAGGAGGTAAGGCTCTGAATAGTCTCTCTGGTTCTGTTCTGGTGGGAGCCTTTTCTTGGATAACTTCATACACCCTACTTCAGCTGATGATGAGATGTCACATTTGTAGTGATGAAATATGAAGTCTTAAGACCTCCTTGAGGGAGGTAAGGTAGCAAGGCCACACTTTCTAAATGGCTGTAAATCCAATAAGGAGTGGGAGCTTCTTAGTCTAGGAGTAAAATAGCTGAAACATTCAATGCTTCCACCTCTCTAGCAAGCTGCTCATGATACCTCCCCTCACTGATGTGTCTAGATGTGTGTGTCTGTTCAGCACAATGACTGTTTCTGATCTAAACTCATCAACTACTGTTCAGTTTCTGTAAGTTCCTTTTATGAGGTTATAACTGTTCAAAATAAAACTACTGTATGCAGAAAAGCTTACCCTTTAATTTCTTGCAGCCCCTATTACAAAGAGCAAGTATTCTTCAACAGATGTGTACTCTAAATGCATTTTTCCAATTACTTAGGTGATACTGCCTTGTTCTGCACAAGAACTGAGGCAGTATGTGAACAAAGGCTTGAGAAGAGCTTCAGAAGTCTCTAAGCAATCATCTTCAAACTCCTAAGATGCCTCTGAGTTAAAATTTTCATAGGTCTGGAGTTAGAGAGCAGGTACTAACCTCACTCCTTGGTTCTGGGCAATGCAAGTAGAGGACAGGCTCCTTGTGCCTAAGGAGCAAGCCTATAGTTTTGCCTAGCTCTGTTACAGAGACTCTGCAAGTATTCATCCTGGGTTTTGGGCAGCAGTGCATTGGTGTCATGAAAAACTGGTAGTAGTGTACATGTATGTCCCTGAAGTTTTCAGACCCTGCCTTTAGTAATGAGGTTGCACAAAACTAGTTCATCAGCTTGTGGCTCTAAAGTATTCAGGGCTCAAGTGGCTTGGGTAATGTATCTTGATGCTGGGATACTGCAGTCAGAAATGTGAGAACTGCTCAGCCAGCAGTGGAGTAATAAGGAGCACAGCTGGTGAGCTTTGGTACTAGCCTGGGAGAGGATGAGCTATAATTTTTTCTCATTCCTAGGTCTGGTGGCAGGAATGTGTCTCTCTGCTTCCAAAAACTTTGAAAAACTGTGGCAAGCTTTCAGGATTCTGGCAGCCATTGTAACTTGGCCTCTTAGTCTTCATTCTTATAATTTGTCTGCTATCTGGTGAAGACTTAAGGTCTATGGTGGGAGAGAGGACTGCTGGAGTGGCTGCCTGAGAAAGATGTGGACTCACTGGCATGTTAAGTCAATAGAGCATAGGTGATATATACTTGCTGGTGTTAGTTCTGTTAGCACCATCTCCTGGCCAGGAGATGCTCCAATTCAGTCAAGAATTCTTCGGCTGCCAAGTTTATTGATCTTCCAAACAGATTGCTTTCCCCCTTCCTTTTATCCAGATTTACCAGACTATGGAATAGATGAGGAGGCTAGAGCAATTGGCAATGCAGAGTTGACATAACACAAGAGCTGTATTTGCTTTTCTTAAGGAAAGAAGTGGAATCTGATGCTAATCTGATTGCTCTTGAGGTTGGTTTAGTGGTGGTGATGCTCAGATCAGAATCTGCATACAGATACATCCAGATGTAATGCCAGCAAAGTAAGCTAACTTTTTTTTCTTAACAACAAGAAAATAACAGGCTGGGGTCAAGGCCTTCTTGTGGGGGAAATAAGTGTGGGTTTAGAGGAAGAACTATTCTTTTAGCAGAACTGGCTACTGCTCCAAATACGTTTGTGTTTCCACATTACTGTGTGCAATGGCTTAACCCTGTACCATGGCAGGTTCATACAGCCCTTCAGATTTATGTTCAATCCAAGGAAGCCTTTCTCTCCTGGTCCCTGCTTCCCCATCCTGGGCAAGGGCTTCTCGGAAAGCATGACAAGGCAGGGAACTCCAGGAACAAGGCCTTCTTGTTCCTACTCATAAAACGAGCATTCTTCACCTTCAGGTCTGGACAAGGTGCCAACGAGCCTGCGGTAATAGGCAGAGGTGTTTTGGGA
>JAYECN010449563.1:0-13137 GCA_035222435.1 Microcambeva ribeirae | reverse complement strand
AACCCTGGAAGGAAGTTTAGCTTGGCAAGTGGAAGATGTTTTTCCAGTTGTCAGGAAAGCAAAGCGGACTCCTTGGCTTTGACCTGCGCTTTCTGATCTTGTGCAAGTTGTTTACTCTTTGCCTCTGTTTCTCCAAGTAAATATCTGCCTTCTAAATGAACTGAAACTGAAGATGTTTATTGGAGAAGCGATGTGACAAAGGTTCATGTTGGTGATTCAGAATAAAAAATGAAAGTGTCCCTGTACAGCATAAAGTTTGGTTCCTCTCTAAATGAGATTTTTTTTTTTTTTTTTTTTTAAAAAAAAAAAAGGAAAGTTTTGGTTCCCTTAGGAAGGGAACCAGTTGCTTTTCAAGCTCTAATTGTTTGGCTTTGTGTCCTGAATCTTACTGAGGGGCAATCATGGTGCGTTAAAACTTTGCGTTGAATCCTCAGGCATTTTGACTGCTGCCATTGTGTTCATTAGGGTTAGGGTCTGCTCCTGCGCCTGCTAGTGGATACATTCCTGCTCCAACTTTCTTGAACTGCTGTGTCAACTCAGGAAAAGGTTAAAAGGCATCAGAGGGGCTACAGCTATTCAAAACCAATGATGCTTAAAGACGGATTGAGCACAGTTAAGTGTTTCAGTCCAAAATTCTTCACATGGAAAGAGAATGTTTGTGACTGTAGCCAATGATTTGTTGCTACTGTTCCTTGCTCCTACAGTGTAAAATGCAGGGGATGCGCATATATGTAAAATGCAGAGATAACTCCGATGGAGAGAGGAATTAATCCTAGGTCTTACAGTTCTTGGTTGCATGATCTCCCTAATAGATCTGAATAGGATGGGTAAAACAACTCCCCTAACCTGCTGTGATTCTCAAAACCTGGATGTGGGGTTGAGCTGGCGCTGTATTGAATAGCTGTTGGTGGCCCAGCATTGCGGGGTCTGGGATCCCACTAGTATCTAATGGTTCACATGCGCTGTACTGAGGACTGAATTCAGGATCCTGCACTCCCCAGGAAACAATTTCTAACATACAAGTATATGAGTCATTTATGAGACCTTAAACTTCTAATGATCATTCATCCCACGTGCTCTTGCAACCGAAGCAATAAGAGCATCAGTTATTTGTGACATGTTCCATTCAGAAATACCGGCAAAACCTAGTGGAAATGCTGCTTGGCAGGACCTTGTGGTAGGGCTTTCCCGAGAACAACCTCAGAGGACGCGTGGCTCCTGCGGGGTTCAGCGGGAGCCAGGGTGGTCCGGGTGACCCTCAGGCGTCATTACGGTGCTTCCGAGCACGGGCTCTGGGCAGCGGCTGGAGAGCAGCTCGGCGCCGCGCGGCTCGCACTCACCCCGCCGGCCGTCCAGGAAGATGGCAAAGCCCTGCGGGCTGAGCCACTGCCGGGCCGCGCCGCTCTCGCCGCCGAGGCTGCAGCGCAGCCTCAAGTCCTCGCCCTCCTTCAGGGTTACGGTTTCACCGCCGACTCCTGGAAAGCACCCTGCCAACAAAGGGGGGGAAAAGGGCATGGACATGTGAAGGGACAGCGGTCCCTGCCGAGCGCTGTGGCACCTGCTGCCTCTTCTGAGTGCTGAAGGCTTCTCTGTGCGGCACACCTTGCCAATATGACTGCACTGGCAGAACTTAGTCACTAGACCGGTGTCGCTCCCCCAGAAGATACTCTCCCAAATGAAGTGTGTTGGCTTGCAGAGTTGGGATTTGCAGTGCAGAAACCCTCTGTGGAAGTGAACGCCAGCGGTTGGCAGGAGCCTAAAAGCCTGGTGCAGTTGTTTTACAGACAGGCAGTAAAGTGAGTTTTTCTCTCCAGACATTCTGCGATACATAACACACTTTGTGAAAATATTTTATGACCTGGAATGAATTGTCTTCTGCCGTAAAAGCATGCCGTGGAGAAATTGCTAAGAGCAGTGCCTGGGTCAGAGTATATAGGCAGTAAGAGGATTTTATTTTTCACTCCTGTTCTGTGTGTGGCAGTTTTATTTTTTTCAGTTAACCATCTGCCCCAAGTTCCTGCTGAGTACGTGAGTGCTGCAGCTTGGGGAAACGAATCCTTATGGACTTCAGCAAAGTTTTTAATTTTCTTAAAAATATTTTAAAAAAACAACAGAAACAAAGGTATTTTAGCATGTTCTTGCATGGCCTGATCTTTTGCCATGAAAATCAGAGGGTGACTTGTCTCTATGGGGGAGAAAAAATGGCTTCTCCTGGGGAACTGTTGATGCTCCTCTGCACTGGTTGAGTACATGAGGCATTTCTTGGGCCGGGGTAGCTTGCAGAGGAGTGGTAGTATAAGGAAAACCTCCTTGCAGGAGTTCCATTTATAGAAACGTGTGTCAAGCTCATATTCTCAAAGTAGCTACTAGGGCCTAGTCTGTGGTTTTCTTCAGGGCTTTTCTGCATTTCTACTGTTTCCTGTAGCTAGCAGCAGAGCGGAGTCTGTCAAGTCGCACCTTCAGAGGTGAGAAGGCAGCCTGGCTGAGGAAAGCTGGGGGCTTTTGCTTCCCCCGCAGCGGGTCGTACTCGTAATTTCCATGCGCGACCACGGCTCCGTTCCGACCGTGACTCACGGCTGAGTTTCCTCTCTGCTATGGGGGGCAGTCTTAGGTGGCTGTGGCCCCGGGGCCGCTGCAGCCCAGGGCATGCGCACATGGGGTGGGGGGCGCCCCAGACGACACTGGTGCCACAGCCAGAGCTCCTGCCTCCTGCCGTGAACAATTCACTGCCAGGTCTTTCGAGAACAAGAGAAGGAACTTGACCGTAAAGGACTTAGGCCCCTTTGTTGCAGCACAGCGAAACAAGAAATCGCAAGATTCAAATGCCTCATGCCCCTGCTTGTCTCTGTTTTAGCCTTCAGAAAACTCAGAGAGAAATTACTGCATTATTTTGTTGTTATTTTTAAACCTATAGTCTAGAGAGACATCCTGTTAAACCAGTTATTTTTGACCTCCTGCTGCAGAGCGTCCGTGTTAATCGTAGCGGTCCCGCGCAAGCCGACCAAGAGCACCTAGCTACTGTCGGTAGGCACAAATCCACAGGGCGGGAGTCGCTGGCAGCCCTGTGGGAAGAGGGGTTTGCACCCACAAGGAGCGCAGGCTGCTGAGCTGCAGCAAGTCTAACGAGCAGAGCAAAAACTAGTCCAGCTACAGCATAACTGACAGGTTCTTAAGGGCTGACCTCTGTTAAACGCAGTCAATAATAAGAACATATTCCCAACACTGTTTGGGCATTTGCTGGGAAGGGAGAGAAATTGTTTTTTTGACCTGATTCTTGCACGCATATCTCCTGTAAGGATCAGGAATGAAGCCTGTGAAAATCCCTACCTGTAGATAACTGTCCTGCTACTTCTGCTATTCGGGTCTTTTGATACTGGACTTGGTCAAATATCAGTCTCAGTTGTGTATAGAAGAGGAGATGAACAGAACAGGTATAAGCTACATCTTCTAAAAGAGGAGACTGAGCATTTGAAGTGCTTTATATTTTTAAAGTACTTTGCAAACACCTTTTAAGCTACCCAGACATTTTGCATTAGCATCTTTTTACAGAATGCCCGAACCAAGTCCCACAAAGACATCCAAGCCACGAAAAGTAGGCAGGGATCCCCTCTCCAAGCTAAAGGGAGGATCTTTTGATTTCCATGGGCTTTTTCCCCCGGAGCGTGCAGGAGATGAGCCGGTCTCGCTGCTGCTGTGTTCGGTCGGCAGCGAGCGCTCCGCCGGCCGCCCTTGGCGAGGGGTGAAAGCGCGGGCAGGAGAGCGCTCGGAGCAGCGCGTCGCGGAGCGCTCGGAGCCGCGCGGGCCCGCGCAGCCACTTACCTGGCGCGAGCAGCAGCGCTGCCGCGTGAAGCACCCGCGCGAGGCTCATGCTGCGGCGCCGCGCTGCCCGCGCCCGCTTCCTCCTCGCTCTGCTCGCGCCGAGGAGCAGCAGCGCCCTTGTCAGAGGGGGGAGCACATTTACCATGACTTCACCACCAGGGTCTCTGCCTTTTATTACTTTTTTTTTTCCCCTACTATGACGCTCTCTTCTCCCTGCTTCTCATCTTTCCTTTGCCCTGGTGGTTGCTGAGAAATAACCGTATTCACAGTTGCCCTAAATGAAGCAGTGGGCGATGGGAGTGGGACATGTTGACCTCATGTCCCCTCCAACTCTGTCTTACTCAGTGCCTCTGTGGGGGAGAGCTTTAGCAGAAAGCGCCGTTAAAGGCCATAAAATTTAACATAGTCGGTTGGATTGAAAGGAAAGACTTGCACGCTGATAAAATTACAGCTGGAGGAAGAACCCAGAGCAAGAAAGCAGGTCCATGTTGTAAAGGTAGGCAATTCTCCGGCTTAAATTTGTGCTGCCAGTTCTGCATACCCAAGCTGTTGATGCTATAGCTTGCGGGGGATCAAGCCATAGAAATCGCACGGGAAGCACCTACCTCAGCCAAAGCAAAAGCCATCCTTGCACAGCGCAGGGGAAGAGCAGCTCGCGATGGTTTTGTGCCATCTGCTGTCAAATGAACGAACTTCACGCCCAGGGAAGGGACGGGACGGCCGGGCCTGCGGAGGCTCCGCAGCCGCTCCAGGCAAGCGGAGCCCTTGGGAGCGAGGCCGGGCGGGAAGGGCAGGCCGGGCATCCTCGCCAATCACTCACCAAGCGCTTCTGTCAGACCTCTGAGAAATCCATTTAATGTGGTAAGCAAAGTAAAATGCAGTGGTTGTTTCAACAGTTGTTAGCATTTGAAACTGAGGTTAAAAACAACCCACCAACTCCCCCAAATTAAAAAACAAAACAAAAAAACTCCAGATGTCACAGGTAATTACAGCTATTTTTGGCAATACAGTTATTGTTTTTTTTAACAGCAAACATTTTTCTCAAATAAATACAATCTGCTCACGTGAAAAAACATAATAATGATACAACAGGTTTAAAATGAAAAGAAAAAAATGTTTCCATTGTTAACATCAAGTTCTAAGAACTGTCCACAAACTTCAGAAAATACATTTTAATGGGAAATAATAGAAAGGAATATTTTACTCTTGGCATATTTTCAGCTTTATTACTTAATTGGAAAGAGGGGAAAAAATAGGAACTGTAGTTTGGCTTCTGTATGGTAATGAGACTGTTGGGATATGATGCAGCTCACAGTGAAGACAAGGAACAGACTTAGCCTCATTTTAGATAGATCAAGTCTAATGATCTCTGAAGCTATGCTAAATATACGTTAATGAGCATCAGTGGAATAAAAGTGAAGCAGCAATCCCTTTGCATTTTTAACATTCAAATTGAAAACTTCCAAGGAACATCTTTTTTCCTTTTTCCCCCTATGAGCCACATGAACATGAGATTATTTAACACAAAAACCCCAAGGGAAATCAAAGTACTCAAAGAAAATAAGACTTTCTTTCTGAGATTCTAGACACCTGAAAAATTTAATATGAGATAAGACTATTGTCAAAATACTTTCCCAAACATCCAAAAATATACTTCTTTTAATGAAGAGAGTACTCCAACATCTCTATCTTCTCAAACAAAACACTTTTTTTTCTCTAACGCATATTATATGCAAAGATCAGCTAGTACAAGTATCCAAATTTTGTGCATTTGGGTTTTGTTCCCTCTCTGTTCCATGCTTCTGCCTACATAAATTCCTTGTAATGCTGCTTACCTGCAGTGGGACCGGAGCAACCTCTACTGTGTCCTAGATGCAGTGTTTCCTACACCAAGTTACCTCTTGCTGGCCCGTGACATGATACACTAAGCTATCCAGGGAATTCTGCATTCATCAAAAAGCACATTAGTTTTGGTGTGATTGTCACCTATTTAAAGAAACTTGGCAAACTTGCAGTGAGGAAGCATGGAGGAAAACAGGCCAGAAATGCTTCTCAGAATGTCTGTACAGAGCTGAGAAGAGTTTAAATTATAGCTCAAAGTGGAAGTGGCAGCAGGATAACCGCACAGGAGCAGTTTCTTCCCGTCTTAAGTTATCTCCCTGACTCTTCAGTATACATCCCTGGTATAATAATGCACTTATGAATGGCCTACTGCGCCTTACATAGTGGTCAGTGTATAAATAATGGCCTATGGCTGTGCACTGCGCGAGTGTCCTATCGCACAGGTGAGCGCTCTGCTGCCCCGCGGAGTGCAGCAGCAAAGCCGAGCTAAGACCCTTCGAGATCTTACACTGCAGCTGATGAGGGTTGTCCCTTGTTGAAGAATGCGGGGTTGCAGTTTATCACCTCTTGTGTTTTCTGAATGTTGAATGTTTACCTGGATCGTATTCTACTGAGGATAAAATGAGTCCAAAGGCTTGGGAGGCTAAAAGACGCTAACCCAAAATCAAACCTGGACTTGGCTACGAATAGCAAGCGTTTGTGAAAACTGGCCAGTAGAAGTTTCTGTGCCATCTAATGCTTTCAAATGAGGATACTAACTCTTTCTGCAGAGGGAAAACTGGAAAGAACAGAGGCTTCCTAGGATGTCAAGATTTTTTTTTTCTTGTTTTTTTTTGTGGCACTTCTGAGTGATATTGTGTCTTCTGATGTGCAAACCTTAGGTGATGTGAGATTCAGAATTCTCTTCCGATGCAGAGTGGCATCACCGCTAGCATCCCCAGCGTGCTCAGCAGGGCGGTCACGCAGACACCTAGTGCAGCACTGTGATTGAGGAGGAGGATGGTCTGCTGCTACCTAGAGAGTAATGCCGAGCTCGCCTTTTCCAGCAAGTGACGTTACACTCTGTGAACGGTGCTGAGAGTGTGGGTTGCTTGTGAGGAAGGTGTCAGCACATGGACCTGAACAAGCCTGTTAATGCTCTGCAAAAAATAGCAGTAAAAATACCATTCTGAATGCTCTACTTTGACACAGTGCTAGTTGTTATTGACATGGCGCAGAAGGCAGTGAAAGTTACAGGTCTTATCAGAGCTCCCATCAAGGTGGAAAAGTCTACCCGAGCTGCTGACTGCGTGGAGGTTCCCTGCAGTGCAAGCGCTCGAACCTCTATTCTAATCCCTCTTCCCCAAAGTCAGGCTCCTTTGTGTTTGCCTAGGTGCCTATGAGAACTTTTGCATGACTATGACTGCTTTAGAGATACGCTAGAACAGTTTTTTGCATGACCCACTTAACATACGGTGACTATTTTTCCACTGTCAATAAACACAAGAAAGAAGAGCCGTTGTCCAGTGCTTAGAAAGGCCGTTGTTCGGCTTGGCCTCGTGGCTTTGCCTATTCTTGCAATAAGGTTTCTCTCCAGTTAAAGCCTCCAGTTGGTCCGTGTGTGAGAGGGAGGATGGGGGGGTCCGTAAGCTGCCAAACGCCTGTGTCTCCCAGCTCTTCACACGAGCAGAACCCCAGGTATGGAATCTGCGGGAAGAGACACAGAAATCAGGCGGAAGGCCACGAGCAGGGGTCGGGGCCTGCGAAGAGGGGAATGAGTACCAGGCGCTTGCAGGGCAGCACTGCTCTCGTGCTGCCTGGGACACGTGAAGCCTTCAAGGGTCCTCTGCCTGGGTAAGGAGCTTGTAACTTTCTCTTCCCTTCCTAAAGGCAGGAGGCTCATTACCTTTCGCACCATCTGCACAAAGTCCTTGGAGTTCTGCGGCGAGAGCCCCTGGAGCTGGCACGTACAAGCCTCCAGGGAGGACGCGTGGGCCACGATCAGGATGTTGCTCCCTGGAACGAGGCAAGGGACACAGCCCCCCTTAGGACCCTGTGCCTGACATCACGCTAATAATTCAGATGTGCAAAATACGTTCAGGTTAATGTCCAACAACACATGAAACTGCGTATGCGGGGGGGAAAAAACATGCTTTATTAACATGGAGCACCCCTCAGGTAGGCATATCGGAGCTGTAACACTTACCTTTGCCTTTACATTCACTGATGATTTCTTTTGTTACTTGGTAGCTCCTGCTTATATATGTATCATAAGATTCTGAAACCACTAACTTGCTGACAGGAATATGAGGTCTGCAAGCACAAAAAGAACAAGTAAAGTGAGAGGAAGTTTATTTATAAGTTACTTAAGCCCTGTCTGCAATGCAACTGAAAGTATGCATTTCTTTAACTTTCTTAATGACTCAAATCTCCAGAGCCACTTTTTGTGTCAGGACCACTTCTGCAAATTTATTAGTGGAATTTTAAGGATAGTTTTTAAACCTCAATGCTCAGATCTTTACTGTTCTTGCAGTAAGACACCTCGGGTAGCTAGCAAAAGTGGCGGCAAAAATTTCTCTAATGTGGACCTGTTATTGGAGGCAGCATATTAGCTGCTTACTGCATACGTAAGGAGTCACAGTCGTGCAGAGTGTTCGCCAGCGAGGTGTAGTGCAGGACCGGAACGGTGTGACCGTTTAGGTTTTGAGCCTGGCTCTTCGAGTGTGGCTTGTATAAAGGAGCCACCGACTCGAGAGCAGGGAGACCACCTTGCCTGTTGTTTACCACGTGAGCGTTCCCGCTAGTCCTGCCGCCTTGCCGCGCGCGGGTGGCTGCGAAGAGCCTTGCTGCGGTACGCGTCGCTGGAGGGCACTGTGGCAGAGCGGCTGGGCAGGGCGTTCGGGGGAGGGAACCCCGGTCTCCCTCCGGGCTCGGGCAGAAGCTTGCCGCCAGCAGGCTAGCGGGGAACACCTATTTGTTTGCAGTGATACTGGCCACACTCGGGCTGGACGTGTGGCTAGATAAGGGGAAAGCAACAGAGTCTGGGAGCTCCCAAAGGGCTGATTTCCTGTGCAACCCGCAGCCGAAACCCAACCCCACGGCCTCCCGCCACCTTCTGCTACCTGTAGGTTGTATCAACGCTTAGAGTAGCTGCAGCTAAATCCACAGGGGGTATCCAGGCAGGTAGTGTGTTACCAGAGACCCACTTGGTCCATTCGAACAAGCCTGGCTCTACGCGGATTTTCAGGTTGTTCTCTTGTTGCATACCTGAAAAAGAGAGGAAAGAGACCAGACAGTGACAGAGGTGGCTGAGGAGGAAGTAGGTAGGATTTTGCATCTTGAAAACTTCAGTTGATATTCCTCTAAGTAGTTGCTTGATTAATACTAGGTATGAAAAGATGGTGTATTTGATGGCACTTATGCAGGTGCATCCAAGTGCTGAACCATACATAAGAGTGTGTGTGTATATATTTCCACTGCCATGGAAATAATGGTCACCCTGAATTACCCTTTGCTTGGATTTCCCATGCCAGCTCCCCTTTTAGCTGGTTGGCAGTGTCTCCCCCAGCAAGCGAGAGGAACGCGGCCTGTCCTGGTGGCTGGCTCCTACCTTTCAGGATATAGTGTGCGGTCTGCACGCAGCGCAGCGACGGGGAGCTGTAGATGTAGTCCACAACGGTGCTGGTCTCTAGCAAGGCTTCACCTGTAAGCGAGCGGGAAGAGCCGTGAGGAAAGGCCGGGCAAGGTGAGGAGGAATGTGCCAATTCCTCTGCTGCCAGGAAGGGAGCTCAGGAGCTGCCTGGGTGCCCTGGCCCTGTTTTGGGAAGTGCAGGTGGCGTGATGTTTTATTTTAGCGGTGTGCCATGCACTGTGGCATACATACAATGGCGATATATTTGTCTGTGTGCCTTGCTCTTTATGCATCTAGGTGCTTAATCACTCTGCGAGGGATGCACAGCATCTTTCTGAAGAGCAGCATCTACCCTGTGCTCTCCTCTGTGCAGTTTTACTATTTCTATCTTTTAGAAAAACAAATAGCTCTTAATGCTGAGGAAAAATATGTGTAGACTTCGAATTTCATTTCATTTATAAGCTATAAATCAGAAAAACTCAATTCAAACTCACCTTAATTCCACTGCCTCTTGGCTAGTTAAATTCGCTTGGTTCTTGGCTAATTACTATTTTGTTGCATAGGTGCAAGATAATTGAAAATAATGAACTCCGCCATTAGAGTTATTAATATTCTTGCAACGTCAAAGGGACTCTACTAAGTATTGTACAGACTTGTAAGAGTTTTATTTTTGCTGCATGTGAAGAGGCAGGACAAAAGAGTTGGGAGCAAGAATGAGTCGCCCACCTCCCCTTTCTGCGTAGCGGTGACTGCAGCCGTGTCCGACTGATCTCCGAATGTTGGAGGTGCGTAGGCTGCGCAGGCAGAGCCGTGTGTACCAGCCCTCTGCTGCAGTGAAGCTGCTCTTGGCACTTGTCCGGTGGGAAATTCCCCTGGCTTGGTGAAGTTCGGATGCCGTGTGGGCACAGGCCGAGCATCCCGTTGTTATCCGGTGGTTTGTTCTCCCCCAGAAAGCACGTGCAGCTTTAGCTGCCCTACTTTAGAGTGCTCGTGTCTGCCACACTCGAAGGGGTGGAATTTGGGAAAATGCAAAGTGCTGTCCTCTGCAACTCGAGGCCTCTAAGAGGCTGCGCTCCCCGAACCACCGTGCTCCAGATCTGCCCCTTGGCTACCCAATAATCTCCCTAAACACAGGCCAGCGGGCTCAGAAGACACCAGAAAATATCGGGGTGGGAAAATATAAAGCCAGACAGGCTGATTAAATATATTGGTGTTGCAAGCTGTAGATGAAAAGCTGAGATTCCCCAAATCAAAGAAAGGCCGTATTTTGCATGAGGTGACTGTCTCATTCACTGTCGCGTTTTTCAGTGACATTTTAGTTACGGCATCTTCTAGGGCGGCACACGTACAGGACAATAATGGATGGCTTAGCAGTTGTACTGCTGAGGTCTGACTTTTTTTCTATACGATGCTCTAGGTTGTGGTTTGCCTTTTCTTCAGCTAGAGTGGCAGGATGAGACAAGGTTTCCTTTAAAAGAAGGGCTTGCCAGTGAAGTTGGGACTTTGCAAAGAAGCCTGAAATGTCTAAATCCTCTTGTTCCAGGACACCTAGTTAGTTTTTTTTCTGCCCTGTACTTTCTATTTCTTTCGTTGGGTGTGTGGGAGGAAGATACCACACGCTGGGGGGACCCGTTTTCTGCTGAGGACAACTTACCAACAAGTCTTGCTTGCGTACAGCCCAGCACAGTGATTGGGGCATCTTTTTCATAATCCCTGAATCCACCGCTCCGTTGAGGTAAGCTGTGAGGCATGTTCAGGTTACTGCGCGCGTACCTTCCTGCGAGGGACAGTTGAGAAGCAGTGCCTGGAATTACTAGACCAGAGGCAGACAGAGTCTAAACCTGGAGACTAAGACCCTTGGGAGCGACTCACCTTTGGCATCAAAGCACTGCGACAACCAGTACTTCCCAAAAACCACATCCATTCTCTCCCCGTGTCTGCAGACGAAAAGGCAGCGTTTCTGAGGGCCGGGCTGACTGGCTATCCTCAAGGCCTGGAAGAAAAATCATTGGATGTTTGGCCATCATGAGAGTGCAAGTGTTTTCCTGAGATCTAATTTACGAACAAGAGTCAGGACCAGCTATCTCCCACTTCACCCGAGGCAAATATCAGTGCCAGGGGTCTCCTCTGCCATTCAGGAGGTTATGTTGGTATAAAGCTGCCTGAACGACAAGAGGATGGGGCCCTGCTGCCTCCACCTCCTCCAAGAAGGTGTTTGGGACAGGGCTCTTTGTCTGTGTTTTATGATACCATTGAAAAGCTTGTAGGGAATTTGAATCTTCCAGCACAAGCAGTGAGATGGGACAGGAGGATCAGTTGTCAGGGACAAGGCAGTCAGTGGAAACCTGCCACTACAGCTGTGCGTGACGTGTGTTGCGGGGGGTCCCTACCTGCACGTTCTGGCAGATGATGGTGAGTGGCCCTGCGTCGCCAGGTCCTTGGTCCTCCTGCTGCCGTCTTTCCAAGGCTCCATCAGTGAAGGCTTGAAGGGATGGGGACAGTGCAGTATTCAGAATTGAGTATGAGCTGCCAAAAACAGGAAGAGGCTGGCTGTGGGAGTGCTCTAGACTGGCCCTCAGGCCTCAGTGAGGACACTTCTCTAGTCTTTGGGTAGTCACTGTCTCTGGGCTTACTGCAGTATAAATGTGAAACCCAACTAATACGTTGCTAGTCTGCAGGGTTACTTCTAAGGGACTGACCGTTGTTAAGGTGCAATAGAACTGGAACATCCCTTCTGACACTTGAGAGACACAGGCTGTGGTGTAGAGAGAACCCGCGTGCAAAATCGCCGTGTATCAACTGAGCTGCCTCTTTCAATTTTGGCCGGCATGGGGAAAGAAAACTCTAATGCTTCACGATGTAGAAGATAGAGCAGAAAGCTGAGCTGCAGCCCTGCTCGCCACTGTAGCGTCCTGGGGTTTCTGTGCACAGAGAGCCTGCATCACCTGCTAGGGACGTGGCATAGCTAGAACTGCAAAGGCACTTCCAGCTGGCAGAAAAAGGCCAGCCCTGATCCAAAAGCTGCGTAATGATTCATGTGTGCCAGGCCCGGGCAAACAGGCCCTGAGCAGGGAGCACGAACGAACACTTACGCTGTATTAAGTGCTTAGCTAGGAGCAGCGAAGCTGGATCGTGCCCACACGCAGGCGCATCTTCACCGACACGGAAGCTTGGCTACATCAGCCTAAGAAGAGTCTGAATGTCTCGGACCTCGCTTCTGTTACTGTACAAAGTGCATCCTGAGATTCTCGCCGTTTTTCTGTGCTTGTGTTGGCCAAACGGTTGGACAGGGACCCCGTGCAAGTGTCAGCAGTGTCAGCCCCCAGCCCTCTTTCCCTTCTCGGCCGTTCTGCTTTGCCCACGTGGCCGTCCTCCAAGGACGCCAGCCTAGAGAATGCTGAGGATTGCTGCGGTTCCCGCTCTTCCCTTTACCCTGAGGAAGTGCTGCACAATTTTAGGCATTCTTTCCCTCTATTTAAGAGGCCACGGGCACGCACTGTCTGTGTAGAGCTGCTCGGATGGGTTGGGAATGACGAGGCCCAGGCACCCTAGCTCGCTGCGTCTGGAGGGCAGGTGTCCGTCTCGCTTCAGCACTGCCCCCTTTAGCTGCTGCAAAGCAGGAACCACTGCGGCTGTTCCAGCCTGGTGATCTCCTCCGCGCAGCGCATCACCTGGAAGCTGTTTCCAAAGGCCTGTGCTTCCTCGGCTCCACACAGGCTGAAGCTCCCCGTGCAGACAACGGCTGTCCTGCGGCCGGTGCCCGCCCGGGGGCCTCCCCGGCGCCGCCGGCAGCGCTGCCAGCAGCCCGGCCTCCCAGGCGGGCAAGGTGGAGAAGGCGTCTCCGTCACGGCGCCGTGGGGGGGGGG
>JAYECN010449555.1:0-20574 GCA_035222435.1 Microcambeva ribeirae | reverse complement strand
GAGCCGGCGCGACGGCAGCGGCCACCGCGGCGAGGAAGGAGGAGAGCGGCGGGCAGCGAGAGAGCAGAGGGAAAGCGCCCCGAGAGGAAGGAGGCCTCACATGATCGCGACCCCCGTCAGGACCGGGCGCCGGAGAGGGTCTGCGCGGAGGGGACACACCTGTAGGCGCAGCACATATCCGCTGTGAGCACAATGCGAGACAGGAAACTGAAAAAAACAGCCCAGGGAAGGAGAGAAGCTCCCGTTCGTCCCTCCTTCCCTCCCTCCCTCCCTCCCTCCTCCCTCCGTCCTCCTCCGCCTCTCTCCACCCCCTGCCCCTGGTCAGGATCCGCTTGCAGCGCCGTCTCCTGCAGGGAAAAGCAGACAGCGCCCGGAGGAGGAGGAGGAGGAGGAGGAGGAAGGAGCCGCACTTTCTCTCGCTTCCCTCCCCGTCTCCTCGTTGTTTTGCCCGCCGACCGGGACGAGCCGGGTCCCCGCGGAGCGCCGGGCGCGGGGCGCAGCGAGGCGGGCAGCGCTTGGGAAGGGCCCCCCCCGTCTCCCTGGTTAAAGGCGTTCGGGGCGATTTGGGGAAGCTCCCGAGTAGGCGGAGAACAGGCCCATTCCCCCCTGCCCGCCCCCCGCGAGCAGCGGGACGGGAGCGCCGGGAGTCCCGAGTCCAGCTCAGCTCCACGCACACTGACCTGTCGTTGGAGGGCCCCAGATACACCCCCGTGAGGCTGTTAGTTAACTTAAAGCCTTTTATTCCTCTCAGGTAAACTCTTCCTACAACCTCAGCTTCCAAAGGTCTCCCCCCTCTCTTAAGCATGCTGCAAATTTCTCCGTTATTCCTCCAGGAATGCACAAACTGGAGCTTTCTCCCCCACCTTTGTGTCAAGCAACACCAATGTTCTCCACATTTAATTACCAAATTTGTCTTGACCGTAGTAAACATAGGGATTACCAAAAGGTCATGTAAAAGGGGGAATGTTTTAGAAGGATGTCTCAGGTAAGCATGGGGCAAGTTGCTTGGACCTTCTTTGGACCTTCCTGACACTTGAGTGTCAAGTGGGCCAGCAATGTCACAAATGTTTTTAATAAGCTGCTGCTGGCAGTTGGAGCACAGTTTTGTTAAATGCTCCGTGTGTTGGATTTCCCACTGAAACAACAGGAGAAAGGGTCAGAAAGCCACGCTTGTCAGACAGCACCCTCCAAGCTGCCAAGAAATTGTCACTGCTCCTCAGAACAAAAGCAAACTCTAAATAAAAATCATCTCCAAAGCCTGGGCAAGAGTAAAAAGTGACAGGCTGTTCAAGGGGATGTCAAGCCTGGCTTGCAGGCCTGGTTCCTGCAAGTGCCACCTCCATCTGACTGCAGGCTGCAGCCGTTCAAACCTTACATGATGTTTTGTTGGGTTTTCCCTCTGGATTTTGCCTTTGGGAGGCAGATTTTGTACTGGCTCGAATTTCATGGGCCCGTCCCACGCTTTTTGCTGACCTCCAGCAGCTGGTCCTCATCCTTCTTCGCCTCCTTCCTGTCCTTCACCTGACCAGGCTGAGTCACCACACAGTGAGAAGGAAATTCTCTGGCATCCTTCTGGAGTATCTTGGCATCCTGGGACAGAAAACTGGACTTTCCCCCACCTGTTAGATTCCTCTAAGAAAGAAAGGGAATTTGAAGCAAAGAGACATGAAACATCCCCAGGAAAATTAGGTTAGTCATGTCCTGCAAGCCCTGGGAGGGCTCCAGGACAGAGGAGCGCACAGGCTGCTAATGGGCTCGGTAGGACCTCACTTTCCAGGCTGCTTTTTCAACTCCTGGGCGCATAGCCAGGCTGTGCCCAAACTTTTGGCAGCATGCCCCGTACTTACCGGCCAGGCGGCTCTCCGTGTGCTCCAGCCCGTGAATCCCTGCCTCCCGGCATGCTCTGCCCCAGGGGCTTTGCTGGAGGCTCTGGTACTTGTCACCCCCCCGCCCTGCCTGCTCCTGAGCTCCTTGACCTGCTCACCCAGCTTGGGGGCTGTGCGCCAGTCCTGGGCCCGCATCTGCTGCATCCCGTGGCCACTGGCCAGGACGTGCTGCTTGCCACACTGCTGCTGCCTCATGGTGGGTGCCCCGGCCCCAGGCCCACCCCCTGGCGCTCCGCACGGCTCCCTCCAGCTGGAATGGCTCCCTCTGGCTCCTGCTGCCGTGGCCTCGTCGCAGCTGTTTCTTTAGAAACCTGCCTGTGGACATGCACAGGCACAGCAATGGTGACAGTTTATTTGATTCAGAAGAGAAGCTGGTGAAGTGAAGCTGTGCTGAATCCTCCCTCCATCCTTAATAATTACCTGCTGTGCATTTGACTTTGCCCGGCACGACGGGGACTGTAGAGTTGAACTAGGGCTCAAGATGGCCATATAGCATCCCGTCCCAAGATAACTGTCTTCCTTGTCTCCATAAGTTGCTTTGCGGCCGTGCACAAGTGGATCTGCTAAAGCATGGCATATGAGCCGTTGCTCCCCTCGACTGGGACCCAAAGGTATGCCGGAAAACTTTTGATATCTTAGGCTGAAATGAATTTCCCAGCCCAAGGCTTGCCTGTGAAGGTGCAAAGTGTTCATCAGAGGTGTTGTGCCTCCCATGGGGTCCCTCATTGCCTTGGAGCCAGCACGTCATCCTTCTCTGCATGCAGCAGGGCACTCGGCAAGCATGCAGCTTGCTCAGCTCCCTAAATGCAAAGTGTGCGATACAGGGAGATAACTCCCCAGTGAATCCAGATAAACAGCGGCACGTTGAACTAATCTTCCCCCCTCCTTATCACCACTCAGCACAAAAGAAGCAAAAAATCCTAAACGGACAATTGCTTAGAAAAGAGCAACAGGTAAACGGTAGAATGTCAGCTTCCCAGAAGCTCGCAGATCTTAACTGTCGCTGTGCACTTCCACGTGCACAAACCGTGTGCTGATCAAGGACGAAAGCCGCCTTTTGCCACTCTCCCTTGTAGCGATAAAGATAATAGGACTGCCTGTGAATAGGACTCTGGTCCAGATTTCAATTTCCTATTTATTTCCTCACTCTTTCTCTCCTCACCTTGTTATCACCCTCTCAGTCCTCCTGTTTTTTTCCCTCTGCCTGCTAATATCCTCCACGTCGCACGCAATGTTTGTGTGTCGCTCCTGCTTCCTTTCCCAGTGCTGTCAGCTCTCTCAGTTTTACCCAGGGTGGGGCAATGCGCCCTGTTGTTCCTACCGCCCAGACCTTTGAGGCCTGTAAAAGGACCAGATTTTCCAGCTGTCATTACTAAAAGCACCTTGATCTGTGAGCAACAAAACTAATGAAGCTTCCTGTGGATTCGTGTGTGACTCAGCGGCTGCTCTAACCTCTCTTCCCTCCGTCGTTCACGTCCTGTGCGACGCCTTTGCAGGCTGGTGCGGGACGGGGCTCGCCGGTGCCCGTGCCGAACGGCGCGCGTGCTGGTGGCCTGCACGGGCGGCCGCTGGCTGCTGCCAGGCAGGACAGCAAGCAGCTCGCTTCTTCCTGCCTTCCTCTCTGCAGGAAAACTCATCTGAGCCTGTGCTCGCTGATATTCACAACCCCCTGGGAGCTTAATTATCTTTGAGACTTCTACTCCTTTCATTCATCTGATTGCAACTAGCCAATATCTTCTGACGTTTATATGGGGGGCTGATGGGCACATAAACAAGCAGATGATAGATTACCAACCTTTAGAAAGCAAGGTGGTTGTCTTGTGGTCATAGCGATAACCTAAGAAAAACCCAAGCGCCTAAAAAAGAACCTCAAGTCCTTATATATGATTAAAATTGAACTTTTTTTTTTTTTTTTCGGTTTTGATTGTACTTGTGTTCCCAGATGTCAGAGCATCCTTATTAGGTTCTGTCATCACCACTTACTTCAGAGGCACAGGGAGCAGCAGAAGAGGGGAAAGGCTTCCCTCCTTGTGTGAGGAAATGTTGGTCTAATGGTTTGTGCTCTTCTTTTTCTCCGTAGGGGAGTTGATAGTCAGAGGTTTGTTTTGGTGGGCAGGGAGTTGTCAGATAAAATTCCCTGACTCTCACTGTTTTGCATGTGACATGACAGCTCGGAAACTCTCTTCTCTTGGGCCCAGGAAGGCTGCAGGTTCCCAAAACCAAATCCAGGCTGAAAACAGAGAGCATCACTCCTGAGATACACCAGGTTGGCCCAGCACATGTAAGTTGCCTGGGGGCAATGACAGAGTGGCTTTTCCCTATGGAGATCAGAAAATTCTGGAGAGGAAGGGAGGCCCCACCTCCACCTCCTGCCTCTCACCAGACCCCTAGGAGAGGGGCCATCTCGGCCTCCCTTTCTTTTCCACAGCACAGCCTCAACACCCGTGGTGCCAGCATGAAGGGGCAAGCAACCCCCAAGAGCCCTGAGATTTGTGTCTGACATTGAGCAGGGTAGTGGGGAAACTGTGTGTGACTTCTGGCTGACTCTTACCCTTCAAACACTGAGCTGGAGACACCGGCCCAACTCAGCTGTGACAGGGGAGCTGGGCTGTTGATGCCCATTGAGGTCCTCCAGAAATTTCTCTCTTGGGCTTTAGGGGTTGCAGTCACCCAGCAGTGACACCCAGCCTGAAAAGAGATGATCAAGTGCAGGGAGAAGCCGAGGACATTCAGCAAGCAGAGCCATGGATGCTGCGCTGCAGACAGAAACATGGCTCTATTCCCGTACAGAAAGTAGAAAATCATGGGGAACAAGGAAAAGGGGATGAGGAGCAGCAACCTGATGGAGGCCTAAGGATTCAGTGCTCCTGCCTTGTGGTTGTCCCACGGCATCAAAAGGAGGCACCTCTTCCTGACCCATGAATCAGGCTACTTCTCTGCATGCTCAGAGACATGGGCCATGCCCAGGGGTCCTCATGGGCTGCCGGAGGTGCCAGTATCCTGCCGAGTGAGTGCAAGTGTGAGGCATGGAGGGTTGGATCCTCACTGGTGTGACACCAACACCGAGTCCCCCCTGTGGAAACGGGATATCCAATCCAATCTGCAGTTGGTGGTGGCAGACATGTGGGGGTGACGCGGGCAGCCTGGACTTCACGAATGACCTGAAGCTGTTCTTGCTTGGATGCAGTGAGCAGTTCATCTACAAGTTCATCCCCGAGGCCAGGCATGCAACTCCAGGGAGGCCGTCGCTCCCCAGGCGCCCCGGGATTCCCGTGCTCCCGCAGGCAAGGATGTCCTGCAGGCTCTTCCCCACCGGACACCTCTCCAGCTGTAGGGGTTGCCAGACCCAGACATGGTCCATCCTGGAGCAGGAGACTCCAGGCCCTGGGTGCAATGCACACCCATGGCTGCAGGGTCATTGCAACCCCAGGGTCTCCCCAGCAGCTGGGGGAGGCTCTGGAGATGAAGCCCTGCCATGAGGATGGAGGAGGGCGGAGGGCACGGGAGGCAGCCGGGACACTGTGGAAATGGAGAGCTGGGAGGAAGAGCCAGAGGCAGTGACTGGCGTTTCTGCTGAGTGTGGCGTCAGCAGCCCCTCCGCTTCCAACAGGCTGGATGGGAATCATGCAAGAGATTCCCAAAGAGGAGGGTGAGCACTCCCATGCTGATTCCCAACCAAGAGACAGGCAGTCACAGCAGCAGCACTAGTGGGGACCGCACGAGCAAAATCTGCTTTGATTCCTCCAAATGAAGAGGGAGGTGTCCAGCACACAGCACTTCTTTAGATGATGCCTTGATCTGATTAAATGTGTTTGCCCTCCAGAACTGCTGCCCTATGCTGACCTGGGTGCTACAAGGGGCCTTCCCAAGAGGCCTTCCCCCAAGTCTGGCAAATGCAGCAAACGCTGCAGAAAAAAGAGCCGCTTTTCTGGCCCAGCATCCCGAGCTCCTGGTGAGACTCGGGGTGTCCATGCGGTGCTACTTGGGCAGTAGGGTTGCCCTGTCTTGTGTGTTGTTCCCTTTCCCAAATCGCTTCCTGCTGCCAGAAATGTGCTGCTTTTTGATCTGCTCCGGCCTCACAGCAGGAAAGGGGTCCTTGTCATGTGGGGAAAAGTGTCCCACCTTGCGGAAGCAGCAACGCATCCACCAGGATGGGTCCACCAGGAGCATCTGAGGTTCTATGCAGCCTAGCACCATTGCCACCATTTCTAATAAATTAGTTATGATAATGGGAACACAGAGAATGCAGGAATTATGGCCCTGTATGAATGGCTTTAGTCTTCTACTTAAGATATAAGCAGGGCTCCCCAAGGCTGTTTTTTTTGCCCTTGGTCTGTGCACAGCACAGCCTGCTGTCTTTGGTTCTGGCAGGGCAATGCTCTGCGATTCACTGGTGAGTGAAGTGACCCAAATATACATATTCATATTTTCACAGTCCATAAATCAGCCTGGGTCTACTTTTTCTGGATAGCAAGTGCCAGATAAATCTAAGGTATTAGCATTAGATTTGTGAAATGTCACTGCACACGTCCTGAGTTTCATGCCCCCAAATCCATACAGCAGCTCAATTTGTATGTATTTGTTTATTTCTTTGGGTTGACAGATTTCTCAATGCCCATTTTCCAGCAAACCAGAAAAATAGCATTTTGGGATAAATAACCCAAAATGATTGTAGCATTTCCTTCATTTTTTTCCTTTGATGACAGAAAATATTTGAATCACATGGAAGAGGTGTTTTTCAATATTTTCTCACCAACCTTCCCTTGGTGTTTTTGTTTACACCTCTGCAAAATGTTACCCTGTCAGAACTTTTGTTTAGCTTAGTACACATTTTGAATACACCTTGCTACTGCTATAAATTACCGCACTGAGGTATCAGACAGTAAAACAGCAGGCACTGGATGAGGCTTACATTTTGAAAATGCAGAGGGTTATATATGGATGTATGCAATGTATATATGTGTGTATGTAAGTGATGGCGAAAATTATCAACCTTCACAGAATGGACTTGATATTCCAACCAAATCCTGACCATACCAGATAGTGTGTGAGACCAGCTAAGAGGCCCCTGGGTAATGAGCAGGTTCATCCAGGCAACGCCTTTTTTTTTTTTTTTTTTTTTTAATGCAACATTGAATTTTCTAAGGAATTTATTTTAAAAAGACTATATGAAATTTTAAAACAGAGTTTATTATTGCCCTAAAACATAGGTAAAATGAAAAGACTTGTGAAATATTGAAAGCTAGTATTTGGCTCTGTCCTTTTTTCCTCTTTTTTTTTTTCCAATAGATTCCTCATAAATATATATACATATATATATAAAACGCGAAAGACCATTATTTCCAACTCTAATTGAAGGAGCTGCCTAGGTAAAGCCCAAAGCCACTGCTCTGCTGTCACAGAGCAACCATTCCTTTTAACCACAGCCAATATACTCAATGTTATTGCTAGCCTTGCACTGGTTCATGAACTGAGTATTGAAATCAGCTATTTCATACATGCTGCCATAAATCTATTTATACCATGGAAAAAAATACAACCTCATTATCTACTAATATTTGAAGTAGTTTTGCTATGGAGAGAGAGGCTCTAGGAAGACTATTACTAGTTTGAATGCATTTCTGCAGTGTTGTGTGTTAAAGAAGTGGAAATACTAATTTAACTGTTTTGTGCGAGAAATAATGCATCTTTTTTTTTATATGAGTAACCTTGGATAGTGTATAGTGAATGTTATCAGACCATATACTGCAAAAATGTGATGTTTATAATATTTAAGTTCCTCTGGCTCTAGTTGCTGAACATACAGCCACAACAGTGGGAGTTTAATATGGTACAACAGGGTCAGAGAAACCTTTATCAATTTAAAAGAGTTAGATCAATTAGAATTCATCAATGACACTCTCATTTAAGATAGGAAAATACAGTATTGACTGCTAATGCAGAGGCTGTCTTTCCCCTTTTTATTCCTAGGAAGATTTCCAGGATAATATGGGTATTTTAAATGACTAGCAGAGCTTCCTTCATATAATGGCAACTAATCAATAAATCATATGTCATTGTTGTGGCTTAGCATGTCAAAGAGCTGTATTTCAATGTCCATATTTACAGTTTTGAGCCATGTTTTTCTTGTACATTTCCAGCTCATTAACTCCTATTTTAAAATTGGTTATTCTTGTGTCAATGAAATTGGAAGAAAAATCAAGTCTTACCTGGTTCTGCCAAAGGGAGGAGATAGAATAGGGTCATCAAGGAGAAATTTCAGTTACTTAACACTGCTTGCTACCCTATGTGGATTTACTGAAGCAGCTTTTTCTCAAGAGCAATGTGAGAAATAAACACACTGCTTTTTGTCAGGCATTTTGGACATCCTGATGCTCATGGGAGATGGTAAAAGGATGAGTGTTTTTGAAAGTCACTTTCGGCATACATAAATCATGAGGTTTGTACTGAGGCCTGGAACATCTAATGCAGAAGATTTTGGTTAGATAACAGCATGAAGATGAACGAACAGAGTTTCAAATACCCTATCTGTGTTACTTTTGCCTACCAGATTTCTAGAGCAATCTTAATCAGCCATATGAATATTGACCTATGTGAATAGGTGAAATTGGTGGTCAATGTACATCCAAATCTCTGATTTAAGAACAATAGCATACAGTTGAAGTAACATTAATGTCTGTTACAGTCTTCCATTGTCTTTAACCGCATTATGAGCACCTTTGCTGCTGGGTCAAAATATCGGAAGAAATGATCAATCTTCGTAATGAAAGGTCTTCTTGAAGGCTTGACTTGCACCCAGGCCATAACAAAAGAATGTTTGCCCTAGAAGGGAAATGCTGCAAAGAATTGCCCAAAATGCAGCCGTGGGCTTCTTTTTCTTCTTTTTTCTTTTTTTTTTTTTTTCCTACAGTAAACAAACCTTGCTCATAAAAATATTGCAAAATTTCAATGTCTTCTTCAACCGTTTTCTCATTTATGTGAAAGCAGCAGCCTGCTGCCGCTGTCACACAAATGGCACAAATGCCTTCTTCCATGTTTTAGTTTCTTAGAAGATTAACTTATTTTCTTCTGGTCAATGACTTGGACATAATCCACATGTTTATCACAGCCAAGTCTGATAGCAGCAACTCACCTCTGTCTGTGAGGAGATTGTTTAGGTTTTGCTGAGAACATAACATAGATACTGAGTTTTCCAATAGCTCCAGTTTATGTGTATATATGTATCGAATCTGTGCTCATGTTATTTCCCTCACTCCAGTGTAAGAGGGACTGGTCTTCACTTCCAAACCAATTAATAGTTCAGGCTGCAGCTATATTTCTTTCTAATAATTCTCATACAAACTGTGCTTCTCTGAGACAATGCGGATCAGAAAGTATAATGTAAAACAAAATTCAGTCAAATCAAAACAACTGTGGAACTGTTTTGCACCATGGCTCAGGCAAATCGGGAATTTGATGATCTTTTAGGTAAAGTTGAAGATTCTTTCCCCCAAGAAAGCCTTTACAGCTTAATACGTTCCAGTTCAAGTTTCTTCTGTAAATCTCCATCTATAAATCTCCAATCCCCAGATTCTGATACTTTATGTAAATGTTACTCTGCTGCTATAGTGCTGAATACGACAGTAGAACCCATGATCATGTAAGCTCAACAGGAGACTTGCAGAGCTCACCTGAATGGTAGACACGGCTCGCCGGACTCTGCTTTGACCTCCGAGCCAGCTGCCTGTGGTTCCACAGCATACAGACAGTCATGCCTCTTATCAAGGCTCCCCACACAAAGAGGCGCTGTCAGGATGCAGAAGTCCAGCATCAGACCCCGCATAGCCTGTTGTGTTGGGAGCACATCTATCATACGGCTGCACGCATGGCAATTCACAGGCTCTTGGGGATGGAAACTATGTCCAGAGTATCTAGTACATCCCCCTGCCTTGGAGCAACGTCATCCATACTTGTAGGCAAATGCTGATATAATGTTTGCCTGTCTTCTAATAATCTCCAGTGACGGAGATGGAATATTCTGCAGGCAATCTATCCACTGCTTAACTATCACTGAAGCCAGAAGCTTTTCCTAATATTCCATCTTAATCATCCTTGCTACAGATTAAACAATTGGCTTCTTACCCTGTCTAACAAGGATGCTGAGAACAGATAGGCTGTTCTTTCCTCTTCACAAAAGCCCTTTGCATATTAGAAGGCTGTGGTACTGTCTTTTTTCTGTCTGCGTTTCTTTACACTTCTCTTCCCTCTTCATTCACTCTTCTCATGCAGGCCAAGTTTTCAAGGTATCTGATGATTTCCTGGAATTTGTCTAAGAGGGCTACCTCATTCTCGAAATGCGTTTCTTAACACCTGCTATAGTCTTTCAGCTGAGGTCTTACCAGCATAGTGAGGAAAGATCACCTCAGGTGCTCTGCACGTCTTATTTCTGCTTTATAAAATTTGTGAAGTCTGAGCTAAAATGGCTATAGGGAAATTTCATTCCCTGAAAGACATATACTGATAAGAGAAGGACAGAGTCTTGTAGTAGGTATTTTTGCTTATTTAAATGTGGCAATACTTCTAGGAAATGTAAAGCCCAGTATGATTAAATGACCAATGCCAATGTAATAGCACGCTGAAGATGTTACTTAGTCTGCTGGAATTATTTCCTTTTGCGTGTAGTTGCTTTTGTCTGACTGTAGAGGAAAAGAATATAAAATTACGTAATAAATTTAAATTTACTGAGGAAATAAGGGTCCAAGAGGATAAACTTCTCTGTCATTACAGAAACTAATCAATACAGGGGTTCATCCCGGCAAAGTTAAACTCCTTATGCATGATGGAACTAAGCCAAGTCAGGCCTAACCAGTTTGTGACCAAGCTAAAATGCTGCTCTGTCAGTGCAGCACCAGCTCAGGGATGTGACTTCTGGAGCAGCCGTCTTACACCCCGCAGCTTGTAGCCCAGCTGGAGGAGCTGAATCTGAAGCCGTGTTCATGTAGACAAATGCTACGGCAGCAACTGCAGCTTGTAACTACTCCCGTCTCCTTCACCTCTCAACGCGTCCTTGATAATTAATTTATTCAGTGGGCTTTTACATAACAGTTAAGCTGATCTAATCTTCCCCTTCAGTGACTGGCCCCTCGCTGAGTCTCATCCCCTTCCTTGCTCCTGATCGTGTAACTGCCCGGCACCTCTTCGTCCAGCTCTGGTTTATGCCTGATGCTATAGTGAGTGTGTTTGGGGAGCTAACCACCAGACAATGACAACGTTGTGCTTCTGTCTGCTTTCAACATGCTTGTCAGTATTGCTCCCCGAGCTGGTTCACCATGAGAGTGGTACAAGACCAGGAGCGGGATGTGAAGGGAGAAAAGGAACTATTCCTTTGGCGGCAGACCCTTATATCAACCACTAAATCAGCCTCGAAATCCCTTCTTGCCATTAGAGCACAAAAGAAGTCACAGGAAGCTGCTACGCAGAGTTTCATTTGTGTTTGTCTCTTTTGCCATCTGTATTTCATTAGTAGCACCTGAGCTTCACATCCTACATTCCTGTGAAGCTGTAGCTGCCCACCCACCTGCCTCTCTGTGCTTGAAGTAGATGGTAAGGTTACGAACCAGAATATTTCAAAAAAAAAAAAAAAAAAAAGCCAATGCAATTTTAATTCTTTCTTTCCTCCAAGAAAATCTATCTTTCTATCTTCGATCCTTTATTTTTAGATTTTTGGTTAGAGCCCCCACAGTCCGGTACCGGAGCAAGGGTCAGTAATGCTCTGGAAGTTCTCACACGTGAAGCTTTCTGCGTGCTGGCTACACCGGAGTGTAACCGTGCCATGTGTGGGAGCACCTGCTGCCATCCGCCTCCCTCATTTCCCCAACTTAAGGAAGGATGGAAGCAGCAGGCAGGTCAGCAGAAACCGGCAATAATGGAGAGTGAGAAATGGCAAGAAAATTCTCATGGACAAGCAGAGGACTTGTAAGAGACAAATTTTAAAGCCACAGTTCAGTTTTACGTGTTAGGCTTCCTACAGTAGTAACAAGCAGGATATTATCTAAGCAATATTACATGACTGAGAGCTCAATGTGGCTATATCAGGCAGTAGAATCTCTCTCAAATGGAAATCTGAGGAAATTTTATCAGGAATTTTGCTTCTTGCTTTCATCAGAATAGAAAGCTTCATTCATATAAAATAAACAACCAAACATTTGGCAAATACATCACTTTATTTTTAGAAGTGTTAACTATTGGCAAATGTTGATATTTACTGGTAGTCACAGTGCGCACAGGTATGTTATTAGTCACCCAACATATTAGAATTGTGCTAAATATGCCTTTTAAAATATATTTGCTTGTGTTTACAAGTTTTGTCTTGTTTACTTGATAAAACTCAAAACTGCAGTGGATGGAGATGAGGAAAAAAGTGGAGCTCAGAATGGGATAGTTAGGTGAAATTTCAGCAGATGTGAGATTCCTGTTCATCACAGCTTCATATTCAAAATGACTGCTGCTGTGGAGAATAGCACAGAGCTTATGTTGAGTATTGCTACAGAGCACATTTATATCTAGTTTGGTGGGGAAGAAGAGAAGGAAAAATAACTTAATGTACTGCATCTGCTCCTGAATTTTTTAGCATTTTTTATGATTTTGCAAACATGTCTTCCTATTTTTTCCTTTGGTTTCCTAAGGAAATAAGGCTTATGCAGTGATGCTTTGGATTTTTATCTTTTCCACCACAATAACTTGGAAGCACGAGCTAATTCCAGGTCTCATAGATAGTAAATTTTGCAAAAATGGGTATTCAGATGGAAGAAACCCAAATTAATGTCCTCCTAAAGGAAAAATGTGATCCCGGTGAGGTTATTAAGCATCAAGTAACAGAAATGAGACAGAGATTTAGGTATGTTTCAGCCATGGGAAAGGGTTCAAATGGATGTCTTCAGTGTATTAGACAGTGAGAAAGAGCCAGAGGGTCAGTTACAAAGCTGAGTGATTTTGGTAATTTTATTAACCTCCTTTCTGTGTGAAATATCCAGGTGAGCAGATTGAGTGTTGTGTATATTAGACAGAATGAAGGAGACATTTTACTTGACTCCTACTATCCTCAACAGATTTAAACCAAAATCTTGTTTTTCTTGGAAAGGTTTGAGATGTGTGACCCAGTGAGAACTGTGGATGTTTTGTCTCCTTTGGTAGCTGGTGTAGGAGGGTCTTCAGGTCTAGATCTCACCAGCGCTTACAACATGTTATAACTCTATGCATTTTGATAGCCCACATGGGTATTTCCATAGGTCTAAGACAAAGCATATGTGTAAGTGTTGGCAGGGTCAGTTCCCAGGAGCTCAGTGTTTCTATCAGCTAACCGGACAGCTCCTTTAACTCAGGGGAGGGAGACATGGATATGCTATAGGAAGTTTAATTATACTGACAGGTAATGTTAGCAGGTAAGTTTTCACATTGTTTCTTTGTTTGCACATTGTACTATGCTATATTACAAACACCTTTAACGTGGTGTATGAGTGCAATTACATGTGAAAGGAAAATTCATTGTCTTTCTGAAACGTATGCTGTAAAAGTCCAGAAGACGGAAGACTAAATGAGAGGCTTTCTTAGGTGTGAAAAACATATCAGTCTGTGCCAAGAGCTGATTTCAGCAGCATTTCTGTCACACTCTCGTGGCCAGGAAAAGGAAGGTTCTTTCTTTGCTCCAAGAAAATTGCCCCCCTAATGTTACTCTAAGGCAGGGTGAAGAGGAAATAAGTGTTTCTTCTCTTGGCATCATTTTGTTCCACTCAAAGCCTGTTAATGGCCAGTGAAAGCAGTTGTGCTCCTGTTGGCCAGTGTCTTTGTGTCTTAGGCAAAGGGAAATGACAGCCTGTTGTAAAGGAAGGGCCCTATTCTATGGCAACCATAGAAATCCCTGTCTCTGAACAAGCAAGCAGAGAAACAACAGCAGGAGACAGTGCAATGTGATGGTCTTGGAGGGAACCAGTCTGGAATAATTGTCATGAAAGTCTTCAACTGAAGTCGGCATGTGGTCCATGCAGGAGAACAGTCTGACCAGCTTAGCTTAGCTCCAACGTGGTATTTACACCTTGCACTAAGCAAGAGGAGTGCTAAAAAACACGAGAGAATCATTAGAGTTGTGTTTATTAACAGCCCAGTGCTTTATCTTCAAAGCGTTGCGCACAATTAACCAGTATATGCAGCAAAAGCTGTAAATGGATACCATTCATTATCACCCAGTTGCTACCTTAAAAAAAAAAAAAAAAGATTTGTGATGAGAAAAAGATGCACTTGAAGCCTTAGGAAGGAAAATTTTTAACCTACTGTTTGAACAGGTGCTACAGCATTTTGAATCACTACATACTACCTTGTCCTTTCAGTCCCTGTTTCATCAGACAAGAATTGCCTGCAGCGCTGAGAGGATATTTCAGTGTCCTCTTTATCACTTTGGTATCTGCCCATTACGAAGTAGAATGAAATCAGTTCGCTTCATAGACAGACGTGATTACTCCTGGATGATAGTCATCGCTTTCAATCACTGGCAGAAATGGTCCGAAACAAATATTTTATGTGAACATCCTCACTGAATGTGCACCTGGCTTTTGGATAAAAAAGAAGCTGCACTGGAGTTGTGCTTGCGTTTGAATCTAAAAAGTGACACCTTCTCTAGGCTAGGAGAGCGTGGCTATTCAATAGCATTTGGATCAGTCCCTACCTCCTGGGTTGGATTTAAACCACTGACAGCTGCGAGAAATCTATAGCCAGTCCCCTGAGGCAGCCAGATTCCAGATAATTTTTGATTAGCTACAGAAATAACATATTAACTTAGACATTCCTACATGTTCTCACACAATAATACATAGATTAGCAGATGAAATCAGACTTAGAGAGAACATTTAGATCATAGAGAGCCCTTCTAGCATAAAATAGCATGGCAGTGCTTTTAGTTGTCTACCAGTACTGTCACTTACTGAATAATAAACCTCTTCAAAGTGATGATAGAATATACCCAGACTCCAGTCTGGATGTACAAGTACCGGTTCCAGGAAGTATTGGCAAACTGTTTCATTAAGGCTGTTTTTTTTCTTCTCTCTCTCTCCTTCCATTTTTTTTTTCCCCTGAAGAAAACATTTCACAAAGACAGCAAGAGAAAAGGTCCATTAAACTCCAGGTCAACAAGAAGGTCTCATTTCTGTTAGATTTGTTAGAATCCTTTAGATTTTCTTTTTCAGAAGTAGGTTTCTGATACTGCCTACTTCTGTAGAATCTTTGTAATTTTAGACCATTTGAAATGTACTCTAAGCAATCCTTTGGTTGCTTTTACTTCAGTAAATTCCAAAGAAAATCTACTCATTATGAACATCACTGGCTCCAGTAAAAATGGAGCTTGAACACAAGCACTGAAGTACTTCCTTCTGCTTCTGCTGTATTTAGTTTTGTGCATGATAGCTAGATTATTTAGTTGTAGTTCAGCTAAGGCTTTATGATATCAGACTGATAAGTGGAAGAAGGCACTGATAAATTTTATACATATCCATGTTATATAATTATATAATACATATATAATTATACAATAGATATATAATTATATAATATATCTATTATATATAATAGATAGATATATTAAAAAAATGATAAATATCTTTCCCATCAGATTCTGGGGTTCATAGCAAAAGCAAAATCTAGTAGAGTTGTGATATGAGGTGATATTATATTTAAGAAGTCTCCAGTTATAGCAGACATCCGTAGAGACATAGGAGATGGATCCTGAACTTGCTTTTAAAGGATCAGATGGGGAAAATGACCTTGGCTAAAACAAGAAGGAAGATCTGGAGAAATTGCCTATCGACTAGCAGCGCAAAGGTCAAAGACTGCAGCACACACGGATGGTATCTGGCTAACAGCATCTACTGTTACAAAGCCACTTTTTCTCTGAGCTGATTTGAGCCTGCTGAATAACTTTACTCTGATCCAGACATTTGCATTCTATGGCTTCAATGCTTTTGATCTAGCACTTAGGATAGCTGAAATTGGATTTGTGAGAGAAAAAGGGTCCCAAAACAGGCAGCTAAGAAGCACATGATCAAGGCTCCAGCTCTGCTCTAGTGTGACTGGCAATTGCATTTTCACTTACAGCACTTCAGGCACTTCACTTACACTTCAGGCAAACAGACGCTTGAATTCCAGTGGAATCTTCCACGGGAAGATTCACAGATCTGCCCTTGATATTTTGCTTCATCAGATATTTCTTTAAAAAATGCCAGGGACTTGAACCTTCTGCATGGAGATATTTTTGTTAGTTTTATGGAGTGAAATTTTGAATAACAATTGTTTCTGCAACTCAGAATTACATTTTGTACATTACTTTAGAGTTGGTCTTGTAGTGCATTACACAGGAAATGTCCATTACGCAGTAAATGTTTTATCCTGCCGCAGAGTTCTTGATTAGTGTGGAAGGAGTGAGATGAATTTCTTGGATAGAGAATTTTAGGCCTGACTTTCTAGGTCGGCTTTGAGAAAGCCACTTCAATCGTGATCTAATTACATTATTTCAGCAGAGTTGACATTTAAAGTATATGATAATTTTGTAACTGCAGGCATCCACTATTTCAAGGACAATCTCACAGAAACTAATTCAAGGATCATCTAGAGTGCACTAAAAATGTTGAATTATTGTCAAAAAAGTTAAATAGATTGATATTGAGTGGAAAAACTGCAATTTGCTTATGCAGGAGTTTGAGATACAATGGTATTCAAAATATGCGTGTGGTCAGTCAGCCAGAAATTTTTCACTTCCCAGAATTTCAAGTCTTCTTTGTTCTAGTGATGAAAAATTATTGACTATAAGAAAGCCCTGTTTGTTTTTGGATGGTTAAGACTGCCTGTTAGAAGAAAGGTCTCATAGATTAATATTAATAAATTTGTCTCTCAAAAGATAACCAGCTTCAAAATCCCAAACACCTGAACTGTTTTGCATAAGAGTAATTTTTCACAGAAAAAAAAGTTACAAGTGGATTCCACCATGGGTTGTCTGCCTGGAAGACAAGCATAGAAGGAATGGAACTGGCAAACAAAATGTAGCAGTCAGCAGCTGTTCCCTTGCTCCTCCAAAGATTAGCACTGATAACAGTAAAGTCAAATAGCATAACCCATCAGCAGTATTTTCAGCTTGGATTTCAGCCAAGTCATATGCCAGGGAGTGTAGATCTCTGCCTCCCAAAGGCATTGCCTTCGTGCTGCCTTCCTAAAAGACAGTTTTCCTGGCAATTCCCCTGTGCTTAACCAGGGGGAGGAAAAGGTGAACTAGTTAGTGCAGCATCCATAACACCTTGCCATAATGTCTGTTTGTTTGTTACTCCTTTATAGCAGCATCATTAAGAAACATGTGTGCTTATTTTGACTGTAAAAACAGCCTTCTATTCCTCTTTCTTATGTGCCATCATAGAATTACGATGTATTTGACACAAACAGGCATTGTCCTTTGGAAGAATTTGGAGTTTAGAAAGAAAAAAAGCCAAAGCAAATAAATGCAAGGCTGAGCAGAAGACAACAGCAGAGAGAGGAAAAGATACATGACTGTTTGGAGAGGTAGGGTTTACAGGGATTTTAAGGAAGAGAACTCGAAGGACGAGGAAAGGATAATTATTCAATTGCAGGGGTGCAAACAGACTGGGAAAACAGTGAAACGCAACAAATAAAGCAAAAAGAGTAAGAAGAGCAAAGAAATCAGGAATGGTAAATAGACATAGATGTAGGTGGTTTCAGATGTGTTCATTTTTAAGGACAATGTAAACATTGAGCCGAAAGAGTTAAGGAACTGGTCCCAGTTTCAGCCAGTCTGGAACCTTTCAAGCTTAATCACTGGACGTCAATTAGGGAAAGAAGTACTGGAGCTGGCTGGATCATCTGGGGAGATTTTGGTGCCGTGGCTGCTTTCGTTGCCAGGCCAGCCTCTGCAGTGTTCCCACTCTGTCTCAGGCAGCATGACCTTGGACGTGTTGCATTTTTCCCATGTGTTTCCGTTATCTGACTGCTTCCTTGCCCCAGTGTCATCATGAATAACAGCACGGTGGAGGGGGCCAAAAGCCAGTGTGAGTAGATATGCCAATACATGAGACTAGGTGATCAGAGGCCTCACAAGAGCCAGATGGGACAGATTCTGATGTATCACTCAATACTGTGCAATCCTGGTTCTGCATAGCAGGGTTGCTGTCAGTCAGCAAGGAAGTTTACACAGATATGAAAGTGACAGCAAATGCAGCCCAGCCCAGCTTCAATGTGCCTCTCTCTGTTCCTTTTTAATTTGAAGGGAGTTCCTTACCACTAAACTAATACATAAACTAGAAAGCAGAATTATATTTGCATAGACATGGAGGAATGCAAAGGCTCAGAGCACTTCTACTCACTTTGGATAAGAAGCACAAGTTATGGAGGAAGTTATGGAGTTATGGATTAAGGGTTTCTTGTAGGCCCATCTGGCATCACTTAAAGCAATCCGCTCTTTTTGGAAACTTCATTTTAGTCTACACCTACAATGCATCATTGTAGTCTTTTGTCGTTGACAAAGATGAAAAAAAAAACATTTTAAAGCAGGTGCAATTGGAGCTATATAGTATCTTGATCTTATTATAGCTTTTCATATAGCCTCACATGACATACTCATTAGCAAATGTGAAAAATATGGTAATTTCATGCGAACTACAAGGTGAATGCACAATAATTGAAAAATTTTGCTTAGAGCAATTTAAGGTTTTACAGAATGTCAAGAAATGCAGAATATTTTTTGTCAGCCTCAGCTTTATTAATCAATAGACTTATCTTAGATACAGGAGAATGATGAAGGAAGATGTAGTTTCATTATCTCTGGGGAAGTAAGAAACTAATGGACAAAATAGGAGAAAGACTGAAACATTCAGTGCTTTTCTTTGTCTCCACCAAAGGGAAAAAAAGAATGATTTGTGACCACAAATAATTATTGGCTATGGAATAAAGGAAAGCTAAGGACAGTGAATAGGGAACAAATGAATTTAAAACAAAATTTATGAAGTTAAATGTACCAGAAAGATATCAAAACAAGTTTTTAAGCAACAGTTTGGGGATGTCTAGATTTGTAAGAGACTGCCAACATGCATTTATCAACAATCAAATAATGTCAAATCAATCAGATTTCTTTCCTTGACAGGCTAATGAGCATCGTGCATAAAGGGAAGCAATAGAAATGATATATTCTTGATCTTAGAATAAGTTTTGATACAGAATCATGTGACAATCCGGAGAAATAGGTTGAAAATAGAGTTACACAACAGTCTGTAAAACTCCACTGAAAGAAGTTATCAATGATTCCTTCTCATGCTGGAAGTCAATACTGCATTCTAATACTCTCATCTGCTTTCATCAGAAGTGAATGATGAATCTTACATAACTGGTGGAATCTTAAATAATATGGTGGAAAAGTTTACACGCTCTTGCAAGGCGAGATTAAAACTCAAGATGACTTTGATAAACAGGAGCCACGATCCCTGAAATTCATTGAAGAAAAGGGGAAAAAAATGCTATGATTAGGGAACAAAAATGAATCCATAAAAACAAGACAGCACAGCAGTAATTAGCAGGGGTGTCATTGCAGGCATTAATTAACGAGGGTGTTCTATTTTGCTCTTGGACAATAGGAGGAGGCAGCATGTGCAGTTTGGGGCCCACACTTTAATTTAGGATAATTAAAGAAGAAAGTTCAGAGGGGAATTACAGAAAAAGTTTAGAAAACATGGTATCCTCCGAGAGAACTGATTTCTGTTTTTGAAGAAAGTAAACTGTGAGTATATGATAACCATCTACTGATAACCATCTACTACTAACCATCTACTGATACCAGTGATTGCCAGTGCCCATGTACCAGTAATCCAGTGCACTGGTAAACCTGTGTACTGATATCAGTGATTGCCAGTGATATCGGTGATACCAGTAGATTATTTTACAAAACAAAATACCAATCAGTTGTTTTTCTTTTTTGCTAAGGCCAGGGTGAGCAGGAATGCATTTCATTTGTATCAGAAAGACTTGGTTATTTACTAAGGATAATTTTTACTATTTGCTGTCCTATTTTTTATTAGAATAATAAACTTTGGAGTGGATTACTGGGAAGTTATAGAATTGCTGTTGCTAAGGAATTAAACAAATGTTCATCATGCATGTTCAAATTACAACTAATCCTTTCTCAGTGCAAGGGAACACACTAAGAACATGGTAAATCAGCTTCACCTCGGACTTGCTTGAAGGTGCCTCCCTTTAGAAACTATAGAGATGAGATTATGCAATATATAGACTTCAACCTGGCATCTCCCAAGTGAACTGGGAAAACAGTTGCCTAATATCGAGATCTATCTATTGCTGTGCAAGGTCCAGTTTATTCTCTATCCCTGACTTTTGAGGACCAGTGAGCACAAAGTCTTTTGGCCACTGTGCAGATCTCCTAAGAACCTGGGTCTGAGTGGTTGTCTTCATAGAAAAGCCAGCTGAAGGAGTGCCGCCCTTCTGTCTTTTTACTCTGCCCTTTCCTGTTTCTGGTATCATGCTCTGAGATGAGTCATCAGAGAATCTGTTTGAGGTCAAAAGTAAGAAGGTTTTATTGCTGTTATTTAGGGAGATTTCTTTTTCTTTTTCTTTTCTTTTCTTTTCTTTTCTTTTCTTTTCTTTTCTTTTCTTTTCT
>JAYECN010449547.1:0-20575 GCA_035222435.1 Microcambeva ribeirae | reverse complement strand
GCCTACGAGACAGTCCCTAAATGCCTCATCTACACATTTCTTGAACAGAGCCAGAGATGGTGACTCCACCACTTCATCGGCACCCTCTTCCAATATTTCACCACTCTTTCTGTGTAGAAACGTTTCCTCATGTCTAACCAGAACCTCCCCTGGTGTAACTTGATGCTCTTTCCTCCATCCATGTGATGGAGGATCCATGGAGGATCCATGTGATCCTTCCCCTCTCCTCAGCTCTGCTGAGGCCACACGTGGAGTACTGTGTGCAGTTCTGGGCTCCCCAGGACAAGAGGGACGTGGAACTTCTAGAGAGGGACCAGCATAGAGTGACAAAGATGATTAATGGACTAGAGTATCTGTCTTATGAAGAAAGACTAAGGGAGCTGGACCTGTTTAGCCTGCAGAAGACTGAAAGGGCATCTTATCAACATGTACAAATACCTCAGGGGAGGATGTAAAGAAGATGGGGCCAAACTCTTCTCGGTAGTGGCCAGAGAAATGACAAGAGGTAATGGGTACAAACTGAAACATAGGAAGTTTCATCTGCAGATGAGGAAGAACTTCTTTACTCTTAGGGTGACAGAGCATTGAAGCAGGCTGCCCAAGGAGGTTGTGGAGTCCCCATCTTTGGAGATCTTTCAAATCCACTTGGACGTGATCCTGTGCCGTATGTTCCAGGTGCCCCTGCTTGAGCAGGGGATTTGGACTAGATGAGCTCTAGAGGTCCCTTCCAACCTCAACCATTCTGTGATCCTGTGATGCTGTGATGCTGTGCTCCCTTCTGCCTGAGCAAGGTATATTGGAGGTGGAAATTTTTATGATCTGTAGAGTCATAAATAATTATTGTGTGAAACAGAATTCAGGTGTTGGAGGGAGAAATACTTAATTTTGATAATGCTCAGCAGAGGCCACTAACAAAAGAAGCTTGTAATGCCCAGATGTCTGGAGAAGCACGGAAAGCTCATAGTAGTTACATGTTATCTAAACGAACAAAGAAGTAGTTAGCTTAGAAGAAACAAGAATTGCTGTTCAGGCTGGTTTGCTGCCAGCCTAACTACAAACTGCTGTCTAAGGAAGTTTGAAGGCCAAAGTCACTGTGAGGATGAGAAAGATGAGGAAGGCAGGACCACCAATTTGAGGAACAAGACTCCCTTCTGGAATGTGCACACGCGCAGTCTTAGAAGGATTGTATAACAGAAAGGTGGAGATTTGCCCGCTCCCGGGTGGCCTCCTGGCATGTACTGGCCTTACGTGACAGGATGCCCCAGGGATAAAACATGAGACCAGACTCAGGTGGGACAGAGACTCCCAACATTGAGACCAATGTTGTCTCCCGCTGGCACGTCCGCTATGATTGAGAGCCTGTCCGCCCTTCCTGTCCACTATCTTGGAGAGATGCGTGGTCTCGTAGTCCTGCTGGCAAGTATTATTCAGTAAGTAACCGTTTCGCATTTGTTTGTACTTTTATCTATGTTATTTGATTAAAGGCGTCAGTGTCAGTCAGTCCATCTGCCAAATGTGTCCTTATTGCTGAATCCTGAGCCCATCTGGCACACAAGTTTAGCACAAGAATTGGAAGAAACCAACTGAAGAGGCCAAGATGTGTGACTGAGTTGGCAGCAAAGCACTAACCTGCAAGTAGCACAGGAATCTGATCATAGGGGCCAATCTTATTCCATAATTTGAAAATTGTCACAGTAACTATTCTCCAAACCAAAAACAGACCCCATTCAGCTAAAGCAATATGCTGCTAACATAAACTTGGGATGTTTTACCAATTTAGAAAAGAAATTCTGGAAAGCAAGAGAGAGAGACATAAATATATTAAAAAAGTATAAAATATATAAAACTATATTTTAGTTTTATGTAACTATATAGTTATATAACATTTATATAACTATAAAACTTCAGAAAAACATAGTAAAGTTTGCTGACAGGCTGCATGGTAGCAGATGAATTGCAATAGCAAATACAATAAAATGCCCAATAACCAAGCAATTTTCTATACTGCTAGGTACTAGCAGGAACATGGTTTCTGATGCAAGTGACCAAAACTGACGGTCGCTAAGTTAATGAAGTAATTCTCACGATGGGGAGCAACAAGAAAACAAATAAGATGCAAGATACAAAGAGTTACGTGTAAGTCCTTAGGCTTAAATAAATTAATCTTAAAATACTAAATCATAATAACTATAACCTCTGTGTGGTACAGAATAAGGAAATAAGAAATACAGAAGAGGAGAGGGCAATACGGAACTATACCATGGTAAAAGGAACAAGAAAACAGTGGGAACTATTGAAGGTATTTCTACAAGCAGAAAGAATGGAAGTCATATTTACAGCATGGGGATTCTCCCTGCTTCTCAGAGGATTCTTTAGAGGATTTGGGAGGTGGCAGGGAGGATTACAGAAGGAAGCAATAACCCAGCAATACCACAGTAGCCTAACAGGCTACTGCAGATCATGAGCAGAAAAATACTGCCGCAGGACTGCAGACTGTACAATTACTGCCACATTTGTCAATAGCATATACACTACAAGAATACCAGAATCATGGTGCAAGAAATCTACTGACAAATTTGAGAAAATTCTGATTGACAGTCATCTCAAGAGGACTGTAAACAGGATACCATGCTGTAAAATACAAGGCTCCAGGAAGTCTGATCATTTATTTTTGCTGATAACTACAAAAATACCTGCATGAAAAGAAAAAAAAAAAAAAAAAAAAAAAAAAAAAGTTGATATGTTTATCAAATTGAAAACACAATGTAATGGAAAGAGAACTTGAACTCGTTAAGCTCAGAGGAGAAATAAGGTGCAAATGTTTAACAGTGAGTGTAGCCAACTACTAAAAAAAAAAAAAAAAGTCTGCTGCAGGGAACTTTTCATCACTGGTGATGTTAAACACATGCTCTTAATTACTAGTAAATCCTCAGCGCTGCCTTGTACAACAAGCTCAACTAAAACAAATTAGCAGTAAATTCTCAAGGCCAGGTCATACTTTAGATTGCTTGTCTAGGCATGTGACACAAAAAATTAAATTATAATTTTACTTCTCCCACAAAGTCAAATATATTTTACTTCTTTTCAAAATGCTTGATAAGAAGGTTTTCTGCTATCTAATAAAATCAAATGGACCTCTTGATACAATTAACATTAATATCTGTAAATATGAAGACAATCTGGAACACAGCTCGCATCTAAAGTTTGACGTTACATCAAACACTGTGACAGAATATTCATAGGAATGAGAGACACAAGTAGAATACCTGAGACCAAGGTGGAGCTAGAGGTGTTCCTGAGTTTCACTCCTCATTGCCACTGACATGCCTGAAATCAGAAGTATTAGGAGAAACACCTGTGGGAATCCCTCTTTCAACAGAGAAGAGGGACATCTCCTACAGTCTTAATACTGCACAAATAGACTACAAAGGTCTCCAATATTTTCCTATTGCAAACAGGTTAGTTATTGATTCCTCCAACTGGGAAAAAAATAGTAAGCATTTTTACAATTTCTGTCATCAGAGATCACAAACTCCGGGAAGTTCATTTTTTGCAGAGACTATTTTATAAGGGGGTTATGTGAGGGTTTTTTTTTTAGCATCCCTTGGTGAAATGTGGACCCGAGCAAACCTGATAAATACACCCCTCTCAGTCTCACTGACTTGCAACATGGGATGTGTGTATACTATCTTCCCTGGTGACCAGGTATATCCCACTATCCTATGATCTTTCATATAAAAAGTACAATCTAAAAGGATCTTCTCAAGTAGGAGGACATTTGAGAGCTGACAGGAGTAGTGATGGCTGCAGACACATATAAATGCAATTCAGCCTTCCTTGATCTCCATGAGTCTTCGCAGTTAAGAAAGTCCTGTTAGTCAGCTCATACCAGAAGCATCGGCCACAGCTGCTTCCAACAACAGACCTATGTCAGTCACCAACGTACTGAGAACAGCCCATTTTAGAACTCTTAAAGCAAAATTATCTACTAAGTTGAACTTCCTGGGTTATGCTGATGCACAGTGCTCATACACAAAGAGATGTCACAAAATCCCAGAATGGTTGAGGTTGGAAGGGACCTCTAGAGATCATCTAGTCCTACCACCTGCTCAAGCAGGGACACCCAGTGCATGGGGCACCTGGTCACATCCAGACGGGTTTGGAAGATCTCCAGAGAAGGAGACTGCACAACCTCTCTGGGCAGCCTGTTCCAGGGCTCTGTCACCCTCACAGTAAAGAAGTTCTTCCTCACACGGGGATGGAGTCATCTACACCTTAAATTTCAATGAGTACTGAGTTGATGTACTCTCACTTTTGTTACCCTGGGGCTCAATAAAGGAAAGAATTACTCATAGTAGTAAAATGAGGTGCATGCAAGCTGATTTTTTTTTTTTTTTAGTTATTGTTTACTTGATCAATTTCAGAATCTTTTTATATCTCTCTTCTTAGGATAAACAAAAAGTATTAGGATCACAGAGCTATAACACATGAATATTTAAGCAAAATCTCATTTTATTCAAAATAATAATATTTCAATATAGCCAACAATTTTATATTTTTTGATAAATTTTGCCTAATTTTGTCTTCTTATGCCTAATACTTTGATATAATAACCATTATTCCATTAATAAAAAAAATAATGTTGAGACTATCTAGCAGAGTAAATCATTGCTGGAGTGACTGTAGCTGCATTGTTTTACTCCCATTTTGAACTGGTTTCATACAATTCCCCGTTCTCCAGGGTCAGACTATCCTTTCCCTTCCTATGCAGGATCGTGACAAACCAACAGTGAAGGACCAGGAGAAATCCTGAAGTGCAAATATTGCCTTACGTTTTGTCACTTCTTATCACTTTGTCACTTGTCACAACATATGACTCTTTTCTATGTCCCTAAATTATGAGAGGAAATGGTTTACATGTCAAAATGCCCAATGTTACTTAAAACTTTACATTTACCATGAAAACACCTGCAATTGTTTATCATTTGGTACTGATTTATGTTAGTTATTTTTATATAATCACTGTGACATGTTTAAGGGAACAGAAAATTGGTTGGGCTATAATGTTCAGACTTATTTTATTGATAAACATAGAAAAAGTTAGACTAAAATTATTCCTGAGTAGTTACAGTGTGAAAAAAGGACTGGGAAAGAGGCATGAACCCAAGATACTCATCTTGATTGATATTGCAGGTTTCAGCATTACTCATCTGCTCTGCCTATTTAATTTGTGTGAGCAGGCAGGGGAACCAAATATCCTGGAGAAAAGGATTTAGAGGGCTGATCATCCTGCAAAATTTCAGTGGGAGTTGAGTATATTCATCTCCTGGGAATACTGAGCATTGTATGTGGCATATTTTAGTTCCCTTTCCAATTAACATAAAGAAGGGAGCGGAGAGACAGCACAAAGAGATGATATGATGTGTGCAGTGATTTAAACAAAACTGCCAAATCTCATTTTAAGCTCATTGGACTTGAAAGTGCCTTGTCCACCGCTTTTTTTAATATCCTGAGCACACAGTGTATGATTGAAAAAAAAAAAAAAAAAAAAGTATCAGTTACTGCAGTCAGATAACAAATATTGTGAAATGGCTTATACTTCAGTTGCAATGCAGTATTCCTCTGCCCCAAAAGTTCATAAGGAATGGACAAGATTCTGCTATAATCTGAGCATGGTTCTTACGTAATTCATCCTACTATTTAAACAAAGCAAAAATGGCTGTCATAGAATGACAAGATTTTTTCTGAGTCAGAAAGAGGAAGGTTGTTTGAGAGGAAATAAAGATTGCAATTAACCTGCTAAGATGCTCTTTCGTTCTTTAATTGACACTTTCCATGTACTTGTTGCTATATTTGCTTTCATTTTCACTCTTCTAAACACTAATCCTAGCCTAATTTTATAATATAAAACTATGTATTGTTGTGTATGTTGAATTTATGTAATTCAGGAATAATTGTAAATGAAGTTAACCCCAAATTCTTACAGAAATGGCTGGGCATAAAAGATCACCTTAAAAAGCTCATGAGGAAAAGTATATAGAGAGACATGTATATATATTATACATGTATTTCAGCCATTGATACCCATGGCCTGAGCCCTTCTGACAGCTGGACAGTGATGTCATTGTAAATGAAGGAAAATAAAAAATGGTTGAGAAGTACATAGACGTCTTGCTAGGCTAGAGACTAGCTAGGCTAGAGAGCCATACTCTCCTAGATGCCTCGGTTTACTTTCCGATGCACCCATAGATGGTGATGCCCATGCTGCCCATTGTCGTGTCACTGACGCTATACATTCCAAAACGACGTCATCGCGGATAACTCTTCCTCATCACTATCCTGGGAGCTACCAGATGGCAGGCTGATTCAAGTGCAGCACATCAGTAAGTCCCCTATGATTTCCTTCATCTGTCCCAATTTTATTGATGGATACACTAAAGACACAATGTAGCTTCTCTGAGCATCTGAAGATCTGTTAATTGTACATATGTGCACACGCATTTAATGTATAAATTACATGACCTAGCAGTTAATTCTTTATTCCTTCCTAAAGCCTGTGATATCTAACACGTCTGATATTATAATATTGTCTTACATATAGATATTAAGCTTTTAAAATCCTGCTTAGCGTCTACTTTTACTCCACCCCGAACACTCTGCTGTTCTATCATAAGGATAGGATGAGGCACAAATTAGAAAAAAAATGTTGATTGTACCTTTTCTTGGTTACAAAATTAGAGTGTAAACAGAGAAAATTCACTACGTCTAACTCTGAATATGGATATTTAAAAACATTTAGATTTATATCTTATTCATATTTATTTCTCTGAAAGGAAAAAGTGAGTTTAAATTGAAGCTCATTCCTGAAAAAAGATAGTTATAATAAAAACAGCATCAATAACAAAATTATTTCTAAGTATGTTGACAGTCCAGAAGCTAAGCTGATGGTAAAAATAAATAAATAAATAAATAAAATAAAGAGAATGAAGAGATAAAATAAGAACTAAAGGTACATATCTCTATATCCAGAGCACAGTATGGTTTGCTTCATGAGAGAATGTCCTGGAATAGCTTGCCATATAGGATAGCCTGTCCAAATTTTATGATTTTCACAGGAAATACACCTTCTTTCTCCTAAGATGATTATTTCACCTAGCAATTAAATCCCTCACCTAGGAGGAATAATCAGACAGTTTACAGAAACAAAGCATCCGTAGTTCAGTAATATGTAGCATTAAGATTCTGATTAAGCTTGTCCAGATAAAGCAGAGATTAAGCATAGATTCTATTTGGGCATTATGAGCTGCCGAAATTTAGTGAAATTGACAGCCACAGAAAAATAAGTTTTAAAAAACTTGTGTTAATATTTGGAATTTGTCATGTGGACAAAAATAAAAAGACCAATTAATTTATTTTATATTTCTTACATTTGAGAAACCTCCACGGCTGCTACATGCCCAGTGCATAAGATATGGCTTAATTCTCTGTCTGTATTGATGTCCACATAAAGCAGAGAAAGCGAGAAAATAAAAATAGTGTGCATATGCAGCTGTAAAGCATTCCAATAGCTGAGTGCAGTTAAATTAGTACAACACTTTACAGATCTTGCATTTTAAAACTGAAAAAGTTCACAACTTTGTGCATTTAAGATCCTAGCTTTTACTACATAAAAGCAATATTGTAGATCAGTTAATTATGAACAGCAGTATTTTTCAAAGTATAATCCATAATTTGATCACAGAGCATCATATGGAACTGGCTCCTTTAAATGTCATTTCATCTTCATTTTGTCAAACATGAGCACTGTTTTACCAAGATTTTTGTTTCATAGCTAGTGCTACATTTTTCATTCTGTGTTTTCTTCTGAGGAGGGGCTGATGGAGACTTCACCTCCACTCTCAGTTCAATGATACCTGAACAAAACAGTCTATTTTGCACCAGAGCGAACCAGCCAAAGGGTGCATTCAAGTGACAAAATGATTGACTCAAAGGACGGGCACTTTTTAACCAGCAGCAGCAGTTTACCCCTGCTGCCCTCTTCTGGCACCACCTCTCAAGGGACAGAATTTAACCAAACACTCAGGAAGGAGAACCAGACCCTTCGAGAAGAGAATCAAATCCTTCGGCAAGAAAACAGAGCTTTCCGAGTGGAGAACAAAGCCTATCACCAGGAGAATCAAATTATCCGAGGAGAGAACAAAGCTCTTTGGGAAGAGAATAAAATCCTGCAAGAGAAGCACACGGAGTCTTCAGAAGAACCAAAGCACCTTGAGAAACAGGAAAAGGCCCTCAGGCAGCAGAATAAAGCCCTCAGAGAAGAGATTAAGGCTCTCAAAGGACAAGAAATAGCATTTGCAATGGAGGAAAAAGCTCTTCAGGAAGAGATTATAGCCTTATGGGAGGAAAACAAGGCCTTCCAGGAGCAGATCAAGGCTCTCCGAAAGGATAATAAAGCCATTCAGGAAGAGGAGAAAGCTCTTCGTGAAGAAAAAAATGCCCTCAATGAGGAGAAGTTTGCCCTCCAAGAGGAGAACAGGGCCCTCCAAGTGGAGAAAAAAGCCCTAGAAAGTGAGGGGAAAGCTCTCCAAGAAGAGAACAAAGTGCTCCATGAATGGAATAAAATGCTTCAAGAGGAGGAATAAAGCAAAGCCTTTTAATCAGATGCCTAGGGAGACTTAACAGCAGGAGTACAGACTTCACAAGGAAGGACAGTAGTTTTCACGTAAGCCAAATACTCTAGAGAACATCAGAACACCGATAAGAACTAATGGAGAAAAACAGGTACCAAGTAGTCTGACAGGCTTAATGCCAAAGCCCGGGAAGTCTGAATGTGCTGAAACACGGATGTTAGTATCTTTGATTCCTGAAGGCTAATAAACTACTGCTGGCAACACCTAATGCATAACTGCAGATGTCTGCTTTGTTGAAAGTTTAAATACAACAGAAAACAAGTTTCAAAAGAGTTTCAAAATCTTAGCTGAACAGACTTTTTTCCACTATAGAACAGTATGATATTAACAGGAGGAGAATTCTCATGTTATAAACTTTGAGGTCATATATAGGTGAGGCTCTGTCAGACTCCCTGTATGTGGTCTTCACTATTCTGTATGTGGTCTTCACTAGTAAAATACTGTGTTTCTGGAAACAGGTTGTATGAAATAATTTCAGAAAATGATAATGAATAAGTGGACTCTAGCATCCTTTATTGCCAAGATTTTCCTGGAAAGACTAAGTCATAACATGAATTAACACAAATAACATGAAAAAGCCCTCTTTTCCAATTCTGCTAAAGAAAGATCAGGAAGCAAGTTTGAGCACTCTCTCTCTTCCTGACCATCTGCACTGCTACTTTTCCCTGCTTCCATTCTGTACATCTCCAACAGACTATTTCTAAGGTGATATTTACACAGCACAGTTCCAGGTTGCCTTACTCCTTGTGTGACTAGCAGTTGTGCCAGGGTTTGGCTTCTTTCATCTCATCTATTTCTTAACATCATTACCTCCTTTAAAGTGCATGTGAGCACCCTAAACTGTCACCCAGGCGACGCGTGTCCTATATTTTCCTATATTTGACCATCCTATTTGGTGATATCATCCAGTTCATAGCCTCCAGGAATTAATTACTGCCTTAGGTGACCATTTCAAACAGTTCATCACATCTTCCATGGCATGGAGGCCCAAATCAAACCATATGTCCTTCTGCCTTTCAGACACAGCATTCTCAAAGTGTTGGTCATTACAAGATAACATTCGGAAGTGGCAGAACAACTCCATTAACCCCATGGCTGTCTGACAACAATTTTCAATTTCTAAACATTGTTGTCAGGTTTTTACAGAGTCCTGCCATGATTCCAGTATTTCACCTCAGTTCAGTGTCAGGACATGAGTCAATTTTAGCAAGAAAAGTGCAGCAGCAAATACATCAAACTCTCCTTTGCTCCTGGCATGCCCCTGAAAGACATGCATGGCTTGCTCTCAGTAACTGTCACGCACATAAGACTTCACTCAAAGGCTTTCTTCTTCTTTCTTTACCTTACTTCACATTTTTCCAATGCATTCTGTATTTCTTTCCTTGCACTCAAGTGCCCCCCATACAGATACTGAGGTACAACTAACTTCTGGGCCAGGTCCCTCACAGTGAGTATTGAAAACAAGAGAACATTTAAAACTGCCTCCACTGACTCTGGAGCTTTCTGTAGTGTAGCAACCTGCTGCATACTATAGAAACGAACCTTAAAAGATTTTCTGCCACTGTTTGAAGGAGGAGGTGGTTTCTTGTTTGACCAGCAAGGTAAGCTGGGCAAAGAATTGAGCTACAAAAAGTACTGATTTGGACTGTAGAAGTGCAAAGACTAGAAAGTCCTTTAGTGGTGACTCTAAATCCCACAGAGTCAAGATATCATAGGAAAGCAAGGCTAAGCATAACCAGCACATGAGACTAGCAAATGAATATTTCTTTTGTTCTTCTGTGCATAGATTTTTACTCTCACAGTGGCAGCCTTGAAGGCCAGACACACTTAGGAACATTCCTTTCTGCAGCGTGCTAGAGGACAGGTACCCTTAAAACACTGATACAACTTAGTAGACATATTCACCTAGAGGTAAAAAGGAGAAACATCAAGAGTTTTTTTTCTTGTACCGCCATTTTCCCACTGAGGACCCTAATGCAGACAGTGTGTAATGGCTTATTTCTGAAGCTCCTTGCTCCTCCTTGCTCCCCTATGCTCTGGCGTGGGTCACCTGAGGGCCATGCTTAGTCCCTTTGGGGTGACACTGCCCAAGCGTGCATCCCATGGCCACAGTCCTCTCAGGGGTGAACCCCCTTGGGCATGGAGCCAGAGCCATGTCCCCAGGAATTTCCCCTGCCATATGTCCCCTCCTTCTTCTCTTCCTCCCTTTTCTCCCAGCTTCTCATACCTCTGGCTGGCGGTTCCCTCAGCAGCATGACAGATGGGGCTGCCCGCCTGGCACCATGGTTCCACTCCACCCTGACAGCCATGGGGTGCCCCCAGCCCCCTTCAGGCATCTGGAACCAGCTGCGACCAGCCCAACCGACTGATGGCAGTGGTGGCAGTGCTGTTACCTGAGAAGCTGGCATGGCAGAGAGTCTTTCACATAGATGTGAACCAGGAGCATGGAGGAGCGTGTCAAAAGTTTAGAGATGCTGTGGGAGTGTGTGTGGTAAAAGCCAGGGCCAGGAGCAATGGAGGTGGCACGGTGCAAAGTGGTCTGTGCCACCATAACCCAGCCCCATGGGGCAGAGCGGTGCCGGGGTTCATGCACGGAAGGCGTTCAGAGACAGAAAGCGCCTGTAATGCCAAAGTGGGGAAGGTGTTAGTAATATTGCCTGTGCTACAGTAAAAGAGAATGGTGAAATAAGGAAGAAATGAAAGTCTGTAAAGAGTACTTACTGAATTACGTGTCAAAGCTAACCACCAAGCAAAGGATTTGGCTTTCTGGCAGTTGAATCCGAATGAAATTGAAATGTCTAGTTAGGGGAGGAACTGCTTTACACTTTGGATTCAGAGTGGGAACAAGATGAATCCTGGGGACATGACCATGGCTCAGAAATGGTGTGTATACACAGGATTTCCTTCTTTGGGGAAAATGAGAGAAGGAAAAAAAAAAAAAAAAAAAGATGGGTATCTATGGGGACAGAAAAAAGCTGTCCCTGTGTGTGTGTTGGAGGAACTAAAAACAGGTTAGTCGTATTTATAAGAAAAACAAAACAAAGTAAAATAAAATAAAAATAACATGGGAGAAGATAATGGGCAAGTATTACTCAGAGCTAAAGGATCCACAGTAAATTATGTACCATCTTTAGTTTTTGACAGGCTTATCTAGAATTAGGGACTATGATAATAACTTGGCAACTCTCTGTGTTGGTGATGGTAATATTCTGCTTGGAAACTGTAGCATTTACTCATTAATATGTTATGGGTGATTTCTATTCTGAGTGTGGATATTTATATAATGAAGAAATATGGTGCTTTAATTTGGCTTTGCAGCATTAATATGATTAAATTTACTTACACACAAATAAATTAATTACTTTTCGTAAGTATGTTTAAAAATTATAAAATTATTGTGTGTAATTAGGTAATCCAACTATGATTAAGTATTTAAATTAGCTATTTGTTTCTTGTGAAAAATTAAACAACACTGTGACATTAGGAGTGATAATGAAGCTTCAGCTGTCTATGTATATGAACAACTGTACACTGACTAGAGCGTGATGCAGAAGGACTCAGTTTGTGGTCAGCAGCACAAAGTCCAGCTGGAGGCCGGTTTCCAGAGAACCCCAGGAGTCACCACAGGGGCCTTTACTCTTTCATATCTTCATTAGTGCCCCAGATGATGATAGAGAGGGCACTCTGCAAATTACGGACAACGCAAAACTGAGTGGAGTGGTTGATAATCCCAGATGACTATGATGCCACTGATAGCAATGTGGGCAGACTGGACATAGGGGCTGACAGGAATCACTTGAAATTCAACAAATACAACTGTGGAGTCCTGCACCTGGGGATCCTGACTGAGACAGAGCTGGACGTAAGCCAGGAATATGGCCCCATGGCAAAGGTGGCTAACAGTAGCATCCAGGGTCGCATCAGGAAGAGCACTGCCAACAGGTTGAGAAAAGTGATCCTTCCTCTTTCCTTAGTCCTGGTGAGGCCACACTTGGAGGACTGGATCCAGGCTTGGGCTCTCCAGTACAAAAGATACAGAGACATACTGGAATGAGTCCAATGAAGGGGCTCAAAGATTGTTAAAGGACTGACACATGTGGTATGTGCACAAATTGAAACATGAGAAATTCCCTTTAAACAAGAAAAATCCTTTTATATAGTGAGTGTGGTTGAACACCAGAAGAGGATTCCCATAGAGGTTGTGGTATCCCCACTCTTGGAGATATTCATGCCCCAACTAGACATGGCCCTGAGCAACATGCTCTAGTTGACCTTACTTGAGCGGGACAGGTTGGACCAATCTCCAGAGATCACTGCCGACTGGAAGCCTACTGTCAATCTGTGACTTACCATATCAAACACTGAACTTGTATGATGAGAAGTATGTACCTTCCACTTCTGACTATACCAGGGTAAGTACCTTCCATTCTAGGCTTACAGCAAGATTTCTTTATATTCTGTAATGCTTCTTCAAATCTGCTATAAGAAGCCAGTCAGAAGAGACTCAGGGACATCAAACAAAGAAGTTTAACAGTGAATACAAAGACAGAAAATAAAGTTTTTATTATTTTAATTCAGTTCCTTGACCAAGGTTAGAGAAAAAAAATAACAAAAACAAACAAACAAAAATTATCTCCTAAGATCATTTCCATTTGGCATTTATAGCTTATATAACTTAATTTGATCTGACTAAAATGGAACCTTTGAGAAGGAAGGAAGGAAGGAAGCAAGCAAGCAAGCAAGCAAGCAAGCAATTGTAAATTGTAATGCATGTTTAAGCCACTCATTACTATGTAATTAAGAACATTTGGAACTACCCATATAGATAATTTAATATATAAGATAGTTGTTTTTTGATTACAAGTTGTATGGCCTGTGTAAATCAGAATGCTAGGTGCAGAGAGTGCACTTAAGAAAGAGTTAAATATTGCCTGGAGAGAGGACACAGGGGAGGATCAGCATCAAATGCTAACACTGAAGTAACAGATGAACAGCAAATATAAGCTAAAAATGGTATTTATGAATGTTTTAATAAAAATCTCTGTACTTTTGATTCATTCTCGTTGCTAAATGTCCTCTCAGAGAATGCTTCCAGATTTTGAACATCTCAGCGGCACCAAAACTGTCAGATTTGGAGACTGTGCTTTGAATAAAATCAACTGAGAGGAACAGTAGATGGAATTTCAAATATCAAGCAAGACATTTTAAGTCCTGGAGTTGTCTGAGCTTCTCAGGAATTATGCCACTATCCTGCAGTCTTTAAGAAAGAACAGAAAATTAAGAGGGCTCTTTGACTCTTGCATACAGGTCAGAGAAATGAATGCTTGCTAGCAAAGTCATAGCAGAGATGAATGTCCATCCCTGGCAGTGTTCTGAAGGAGCAAACATACCAAAACAGTGAAAGCACAATGCTGAAGAGAAAGACCCACATATGCCTTGGAAGAGGCTTACAGAAAAGCATACTACTAGGATCCTGCAGGGAGGCTGTATGGAGGAAATCCTTGGCCTCATTAGGCCTCTGTATACAAGACATACCCAGGACATCGGTGAGTCTTAGCCACTTGCTACTCAGCAGCAGTACCCTGCTGCTTCCAATGAACTGAATAGCAGCATAATGCCTGCTTGCAATGTTTTTAGCAAGTATGGAGTATTTGCCGTGAAATACAAACTCCAGTGGAAATTAGAGCCTTCTGAAAGTAAATAAATAATAAATAAATAATTGCTAGAATACTCTGGAATGAATATCTGCTGATAAGTAGGCACATTTTATTCTGTATAACAATGACACGCCTTCGATTGCAAAGCTAAAGAGTCTCTCCATTCTTTGCAGGCATCAGGGAAAGTTTAATTTGCCCCAGCAGAAATTGTTTAGCGCTATAGTTAAAAAAGCAGTCTTTTAAGTAAGTTTGTACCTGCTTAAGGCAAATCTATGAAAATAAGTTTTTGTGTTAATTGTGTGGAAAAAAAAAATTTCTAGCCTTTGAAAATGCTACATTATATGTTTCTCCAGGGAATTATTTCAACTAAGCAGATATCTCATCCAAACCTCCTCATGGGCACTCATTCATAATATTAAATATAATAAAAAATAAAACATAATATCTACAGGAGGTCCAGGAGGCAGAGCTGGTTGTTGAAATAAGGTTTTAATGCTTATTAAAATGGTCAAAATAATGCAAGTCAATAAAATGAAGACTATTGATGTATAAATCTAATATAAAAAGTCTTTGTACTAGGGAACACACATATATGAGTTGCCATAGTATAAGAGCTTCAAAAATGCTCTGAACTAGAGACTCACACTTTTCTGTTTCTTCCCTGTGGTTACAATCATTGGATATGATTCAACAAAATATAGCCGGCAGTTAATAGACATGGAGTTGTTGTAAAAGTGTGCTCTTAACTTTGGTAAAATTTTAGGAAGATTGCAAGAGAGTCTGGTGTGGGTTTCACTGGATTTCTACTTGTTTGCTACTTTTGCTTGAATTACAACATTTTCATTATCTCTGTGTGAAACAAACTGCTTAGAAAGCAAGTTAAAGTGAAAACAATAACGGACAAAATTACACAGCTCTACACTCATCATAATTTCTGGGGTTAAAGAAAAAGACAAAAAGTTTAGCATAAAAGAGCCCAAATGGTGAAAACCCTTTTCCTGCACTTGTGCAAGAGCAGTAAATAAAATAAATAAATCTGTTCTGCCCTGCAGAAGGCTGAAGAGAAACAAAAATGTAGCAAGCCTTTACAGGTCATGTAGCCTATCTACATGTATAATGAAGTTATTTGAAAAGGCAACAAGAGAGAAAAGGATCAGCAATAACATGCAATATCTGATTACCCAGAATGGCAGATTGTAGCAAAATTTTTCATAGTATAAGAGAGTACGCACACAAAAGATATCAATGTTTATGTGGAATCTAAGAGGAATCAAAATCCCCCAGAGTGGAATATGACAACTAATAGAGGCATCTGGAATAAATCCAAGGCAATAGACCTTTCTAGATCAATGATTAGGTTTTTCCTCTATATCATGTCTCTGTGCTACTTGTTTAAAAGTTGTGCTACCGTGTATTCCATATTACTCTATTTGCCTCGGCTCTGGGGCTCCTCCAGAGTGGATATAAGCTCTTTTTTTGGCTTTGTTACTGAGATCAGAAAATTAATGCTTTTATCTCTAAAGGTGTCTAGTTCATTCCCCAGTGTGCTGGCCAAGAGAATAATCATAAGCCATCAGAAAAGCACTGAATTATTATATGTGTATATAGTATGTTAATGATGTGTTTCCTGGAGTTTTTTAATAAACTGGTTCAAGGAGATTAAACTGAGAATAATGGCATAAACTGAGTAGTGGGAAATAGAAGCTGAAAAATCCAGGAAATTTTCCAAATTAGAAAATGACTAGAAACATTTTTTTCCTAATGAAAGTTGTGGAAATGTCAAAGCTTGAGTCATTTAAAATAATTCAGGCAGTCAGATATAAGCTATGTGAAAAAAAAAAATCAATTTACTTTTTTTCTTTTTTTTACTCATTACTAGTGTAAATGAAAGAAAGAACTAATAAGCAGCCATTAAAGTATGCCATGAAGGGTCACAAATGCTCAAAAGTTAACAAAATGTGACTGCATTTAAAAGTTATAGACTTCTCTCTCCCAACATAAAATTCATTTTGAATCCCCTCTTACAAGGCTCATTCTAGGGTTTAGTCCATTCCCAGCAAATCCAGTAGGAAAAAGATTACTTGCTGAGATTTTCTTACGTATAAAGCATTGTCTAGGGTTTCAAGAGACGTTTAGCTTAGATTTATTTTATTAATATTTACGTAGTCTCCAAGATACCACTAAAGCTATTTATGATGTGCTGTTTACAGAATTACCTGGAGGAATAACCATCTGAAAAAGGAAATTAAGATTAGGCAGAGAATCCACAGTGAATAGACAAAGGCAGAGACTGTATGGACAGCTGTATTTCAAGAACAGGAAAGCAAGACAATAAAATGAATGGTAAAATGATTTGCCACATACATATATGGAAAGAGAGAAGTGGCCCAGGATATGATGAAGACCAATAGTGATCAAGGTATTGCTGACATACTAAATACATGTTTCATTTCTGTTTCAGGAAGGATGATGAAGTATGTAACTGTAATGGTAAGGTGTCTGAAGACTATGAAAACAAGGTATTGGATTATCTCATATGAGCAGTGAGCAAACTGCAGACTGCTGGCAATGACTGCTTTTTGATACTAACAAATCTCTCTGGAGTGCTAAAAAACAAGCATATCAAATAACACATTTGCAGAGATAACCCCATCAATAATGTTAGAGAATAAAAGAGTAGCATTTTAATTCCACAGGATTAAAAAAAAAAAAAAAAATCAAGCAAAACACATTAAGTAAAAATCCACTAGTTTATGCTAAGATTAATGAAATTTTTTGAGTGTATTTTGATTCAGGCATTATCATTAGCAAAAACATAGAAGAAAGCGGATAGTAATATAAAAGGCAAATAGATTTGAAAAGGATATATCGTGTTATACTCATTTTAAGAATATAGTAGTATTTCAAAAATGATTACTGAAGCTGCAGATTATCTATGTGTTAAAAAAAAAAAAGAATTAAACATGGGTAAAGAAAGGTTTTGGTGGGTATCAAGTGCAGATTACTGAAAGAAAGGGAGATTGCATCTGTTCCTTAGATTCAATCTTGCAATAAATACTACTTAATGTTTTTGTAATTGACTATGTTTCTGTGCCAGGGCTATGAAATCTATGTAAAGTACACTGTTGAAAAGTTTGGCAAGTATTATGGAGGCCAGATCGTAATTCTGGAAGAAACAAGAGACCTTGAAAACTGATATAGCATAAATTGTGATACAGTTTGAAGATCAAACGACATTGAGATTGCTGTGAACTGGAGGCTTGTGTGTTTGGAGGCCATGATAGAAGAGTAGAAGTCATGGTGGCAATGTGCTTTTAGTAATTATAGTTTTGCCATTGAGATTCTAGAATGCATCAGGTAAAAGCTTCTAGGAAAAAAAAAAGTCTTAGTAATATCTTTGTAAAGCACATTGTTAGACTGTAGTTGCATATAGTTCTGATCACCTATATTCAGGAAGTGCAAGTTTGAAGCAGAAAAGGTGAGGAGTATGTGCGGCTAGCTTAGTGCAGCAGAATAAAATATTGAGAGACATATGATTCATTGGAGGATAAAATATAAGGGAGGAAGATTTATTTAAATGCAGAATCAGTGGTCATGAACAAAAGAATACTGAGTGTTAGAAAATTCACTTCTTACTGTAAGAGGACTAAAATTTCCTAGTGACCTTAGTTACCCATCCAGGGTAATGAGAGGCAAGGAAGTAATTGTTTCATATGTTTTTAAATAGATTACCTGTAAATGCTGCTATTTGTTTTTTATAGCGCACTTAGTATTTTAGGGATTCTTCTGGACAGGTGACAGGATTAGCAGGATTTCTACTCCTTATCTCTCAGTGCATAACTTGGCTTCTCTGGCTTCCTGGTGCATTTACTTTATTAACTCCTACATTGCCAAGAAAGAAGGACCAGTGTTTGGTTTGATCCTGTATCTACTGTAGTTCTAGGACTTCATACCCACATGTTTACCAGCAGTGTCATTTGTGTCAGTTGCCAGTCCCCGGATGACCTAAATGACCTTGAAGAGCTAATTGATGGAGGTCTTTTTGTCCACTTTGCTAATGTTCTGCACGTGATTTGCCCCCGAAGTGATTTCAATTGTGATTGCACCAGGAGGAAAATCTCTGAGTGCATCACTGGCATGCTGTGGCACCTGTTGCAGGGCTTGATGCATACCTAAGAAGAACCTTATGGAGAAGCATCCCATGTATATCATCAAAGAGTGGACATTTTTGGTAATGAATAAAGCTGTAATGCACTGATGTATTTCAGCATTGCTACAAGCATGTTTATGCATATTTTGTAGGTATGCCAGAGTTTGATTTGACATGAGCAAAAATAAGAAGACTGAAGAAAACGTTACCTATGGCAAGCCTAATCTAATAACTTACTTGCTTTGGCTTAGCACCACACTATTAACACAATTAGCAAAAACAGAATTTGCACCCCCTACAAAACATTACACTGTCATGTGCTGACAAAATCTAATTTGGGGATTTGGAAAGAATTTTAATAAATAATGGACAGATTGACAAAATCTGATTTTTTTTTCCCCCCAGGGTTATTACTGAGAGATGAAAAACATACTGAGTGAATCTTTAATTGATGAATCCTGTAGCAAGAGCAAAACTGAAATAGCAGTTTTCAAACAATGGTTTAAAAACAGTATTTCAAAATTGTTTTGGTTGTATCTTCATATGCTGTCTACTTTACTAGTGCTCTGAAAACTTCTGGATTTGGAAAAATACTTTGAAACCAATCACGAAATAACTGAAGAGAAGAATAAACTAGACTTCCTGTAACTGATAATGATCAGCACCAATTCCAAATTCTGAATTTAAGTAAACGCATAATGGCATTTCTGAAGAAGGAAACTGACGCCTAAATGAAAATAACTTTTTGGGGGGTTGAGAGATTGATTATATATAGCGAAGTATATTTATAAAGATTTCTGGGAAGGGGAATGAAATCTATAATACAACTTCAGGAGATGATAACGGTCCATATATGCCCAAAATATCTGAGAATGAGATCACAATTAACTTAAATGCAAACCATGGCAAAGAATTATGAAAATTTGTTGTCAGGCACACAGAATATCTGTTTTTCCTTAGTTTTAGTGGCAGCAGCAGATATTTAGTATATTTGAAATAGGGAGTTTATCTGAATATGGATTTAGATGGAAAATGCCTTGTTCATTTTTCTGTAAATAAAAAACTTTAGCATCAATAAATTATGCAATTTGGGATTTGCTTTTGGTAGTATATTCACCATGTGTTTTGGGATATAGTGCAGATGATCTGTAAATACTTTTGCTTAAATGTCTACCTTATTGGTTTCTATGATTCCTGCATATCATAAGCTATGTGGTCTTCTCGTGTTCTGTAATTTTCTCTGTTGCTCAGATTCAAATCACACCAGTTATGAAGTAAAAGGTGTTGTTTCTAGTTATCTATATTTAGTGTGATGTTTTTATTACAGAAAATGAAGTCTGGTGAAGTTCTGCTTAAAAGAACAGAAACATAAGTCTTCTCATTCAAATAAGTAAGGCCTCAGAAGTTAATGTATTTACACACAAATCTAGCTTTAAATACACACATAATTACTGTGAAATTATATGATTAAGGGAAGGCATCTTTTTAAGTACTTTGTTGAATTGTAGTCACTTTCGTCATAAAGAGAATGTTGACAGTATCTGATCTGCAAATTAAAGGTGCAAAAGTCATTTTTATGTTAGATCAGATGACAACAATTCTCCATCATTCCTGTGCAAAAGGGCAAAACTACAGATTAATTCCTGTCTAGACAGAAGAAATAATGGTTTTTATCTAAATTGTCTTGGGCCACTGCTGGGACATTCAATGAAAAGCTCTACTACTAATGAATAAAAAGACAATTTTTTTACAATTAATGAGTCATAGATATTTTAAGCCCTGCAATTCAAGGACAGAAAGCTATTAGATTTAGAGGGAGAATGGAGGAAAATAATGAGATCAGAAGGGTGAGCTATTTTGGTACCTGAGAGAGGTTGTTATTCTAATTTAATATTTCTCATACAGTGGCAACTTTAAAATGAGGAATCTAAAGAAAAGATGTTTGGATCTTGGATACCATCTGGAAGGTTCAGTGGAAGAGAATCATGCACAAGAAAGTAATATTAGTAACTTAAAACATGCCTGTAAAACACATTTTTTTATTCAATAGAGAGGAAAAAAAAAAAAAAAAAAAAAAA
>JAYECN010449537.1:0-20578 GCA_035222435.1 Microcambeva ribeirae | reverse complement strand
CGTTCCTTCTGCCGTTTGTTGCATTCTTATTTTTCGAATTCAAGGTAACCCTCTCGTCTGTGCTGCGTGCTTACTCCTGCGTCTCATATGGCTGGTTCACTGCGTGTTCACAGTCCTCTAAGTACGACTCCACACATGGGGACTAGCCTTAGCAGTACAGACAGAAGCAAAGAAGGCGTTTAGTATTTCTGCCTTCTCTGCATCCTCCATCACCAAGGCACCCTCCCCATTCAGCAGCAGACTAACATTTTCCCTAGTCATCTTCTTGCTATAGAACACCTTCCTGTTGTCCCTGTCATCTCTCACTAACTCTAATTACAAATGGGCCTTGGCCTTCCTTGTTGCATCCCTCCATTCTCTGACAATGTTCCTATATTCTTCCCATGTGGTCTGGCCCTTCTTCCACATTATGTATGTGCTCTTTTTCTCATTAACTTTACCCAAGCTCTTTGTCCATCCACACAGAACCCTTTCTTGTAGAAATAATTAAAAAATATATAAATTGCCAGAGATATATATTTGGAGTATTCTAAGCTCAGTTGCAATCAGAGAGGGAAGAAAATAATGGACTATTTTTAGCCATTACAGTTGGTAAAATTTACATTTGAAATTGCATAAGGGGCAGTCAAAAGTTTATCTTTTTCATTCTTTCCCAGAAATGACAAGTTACATCAAAAGGATCAATAACTAATGTGCTTTCGTATGGCACATAATATTTTATATTAAATGTTTGTCTTCCAAGGTGATTTTTCATTTTATTTTATTAATCCGTACTAATATTAAAAAGAGAATAGTAAAATACTTTTTTTTTTTTTTTTTTAGAACGTATAAATGCTATAGCTAATCATTTCCCAACAATTATGGTAAAACAGCAGTGACATTTTCAGCTCTTCAAAATTATGCAAATTATTGAGTGGGTAAGTACAGTAGCTCTTTTCTTTATTAGAACACTGCTGTTTAAAGTGGTATTGCATGTCAAGGAGGGCAAGGTGTGAGCAGTTTGATTAGAATAATCCAGTCTCCACTCCCATCTTTCTCTGCTTCATGCAACTACATAGTACAGTTACCCATTGTCCTTTATTAAATCATATTTGCATTTATTAATTCATAGAGATATCTGAAAAAAAAAAAAAAAAGTGTTTTGGTTTTACAAACCCCAAAGGAAAGCAGGCAGTGGAGAACTGGGTCATTTTTATTCCATAGCACCATTGTTCAATGCATAAATAGGGAGTCTCCGTACTTCTCTTCTATAGCATGATTTTAAGGAGATGGAGGTTTGCAATATTAAATCTAGGTTAGATTTTGAACCCAGAAAGTCATTTTGTTTTTCATAAACAGAACTCTGCCTAGAAGCTTCTTGTCATAAAATTCATGTGCTTATGGTGTCACTCAGGCTGAGGGACAAAAGGGCTGAATGACAAAAGCAGAAAATTCACCAGTCTCTCCTTGTTCAGTTCAGCTTTGGAACAAGTGAAAACTCATTTCCATTAATCTGAAGGTCAGTCTAGGAGATGGAAGACGAAGCTTAACATCCAGTGTTGTTCATCTCAGCAGGCTTAGTGTAGCAGTTCCCAAAGAGAGTCGGGACATTCCTTCACCCCTTTCACAGAATCACAGAGTCACAGAATGTTTGAGATTGGTAGGACCTCCGGAGTTCATCCGGTCCAACCCCCTTGCTCAGAACAGGGTCAGATAGAACAAGTTGTCCAGGACCACATCCAGATGTATTTTCAATAACTCCAAGCATGGAGAAAGTCCACGATGTGTCTGGCCAACAGGTTCCAGTGCTCATTCACCCTTACAGAATATAAGCATTTTATGTTTTATAACATAAAATTGTCATTGTATTAGGAAATGATTGTGGAGCCTGATGCATGCACCAGTATGTCCAGAGCATGCAATGCAGCTTTCTCCGTGTTACCAGCCCAGGAAATGAAAGTAGTCCTAGCACGAGGTGATGCCTGAGGGAGAAAGTCCTGTCCTCAGTGACGCTCTTTGGTACAAGAACACCCTATTCCTGGCTTTGAAGTTAGTTTTGCATTAGCAAGTTTGAGGAAATCTCACTAACACAACATAGATGTGCTTTCAAATCCATCCAGGGCCATCCTTATGTCTTCATCTGCTTATAGCATTCAGTACTACAGGTCCTTTCAAGAGATCCTAAGGTTGACTATAAGCATCTACATAATATTAAAATAAAATAACATGAAACAAGTTGAAGGCAAGCATGAATGAAGCCACTTCTTCATGCTTTAAAAGGAAAATACTGATAACTTCCCCACTACTTCTAAGCCAGTTAAATGGAACATCACTCCATTGAACAAACTATCCATGAAAGTTGTTAACACCGCCCACTGCATATTGCTATTCTCTCTCTCTCAATATCTTCTTGAGATATTGAATTCTAATAGCTAAAAGGTCTAATTTCCTTTCTAACATTTGAAAAGATAGATTTTTTTTGAGTTTTTCAATAGAAGATATAAAGCCAATTCTACTCTTATCTTTTATTTTCAATTTAGCTTCAGAAATTAAAATTTCTACCATATAATTGAACCAAAATTATCTACAACTTTCCAGTGCTTTTCATTCTGTATTGCCATACTGGGAATAGAAATCCTAGGAAATGATCAAGTACAAATCATCTATTACCAGTGAATAGTACATTATATTATAGTATATTATATTAAAGTATTTCCCTCCATTTTAGCTGCTTTTCTAAGAGATTTTACACTTGTGGTGGATTTCTGTATGGCCTACTTAAGAAAAATACAGCTTCTTTCCTTCCAAAATAACCTTGTAGTATTAATTGCCAGTTCACCCAAGTGAAAAGCAAACCAAAATATAAAAGCCCTTCTTATATGTGAAAAGAGTATTAGGTCAAAAAAGAAAAATGAGTATAAACATAAAATAATTTGTACATTTTATATAAACTTAAAGTTTTAAGAGTTTTGGAGTATTCTTTTTCTTAATTTTTTTTTTTTGTCTTGAAAATTAAATTTTACAACCCAAGGTCCTGCCCAAATATTGCAAATATTATATTCTTAAGAAAAAGTGTGCCTTATTTATTTTTTTGTTGGTTTCATGTTAGCCCATGAATTGTCTAAAATAGCTTATCTCTGTTTTTGTAGCTTATTTTCCCCAAAGATGAGAGTTGCTAGTAGTATTCACTTTACCCACACAGAAGCTGTCTCAAGCTCTTATCTATTTCTGGGACACAAATAAGGTCTGTACAGCTTTGTATTTTCCCCATCATAAGGACACAACACAGTTGATGGTGATATTTGTGTTATATGTGAAATTGGTAGGATGTAAACAAATAGGAGAAAAACAGAAGGTATTGCACAGGCCTTAGTTTGAACAGCTGCTTCAAAGTGCAAATTGTCCTGTGAATGAAGAGCTTTTGAAACTTGTGATATGAAGGTTTGCCTATCCTTTGCAGATACTGCTTTGAGCCCCGTGTAAACCAAATATTGTCATGTTTTGAACAACTAAACCAAACTGCTCTGTTTCTTCCATCCACTCTCCAACCTTGTTTGCACTCTATGTTGCAGTTCAGACACAAGATGCTTGTGCTTTCACCAGACCTTGACACTTCGGCTATTTGTTTCTATTGCTTCCATTGCAAAAAGCTCTAGCAGCCTAAAGTAGTGTGTGGTCTTGAACAACTTGGCATGGGCAGTGCCAAGGATATGACAGTTATCTTTCATAACCTTAATCTATACAAGATACTTGTACAAGATCTATACTGAGACATCTTAATAACAAGTCTCTTCAATGGTGGAGGGAAAGAAAGAGAGAGACCTAAATATTTAATGTATTAAAAATCATGGAGTTGGGGAATTAATGTCCAAGAAAAGGCCAATGCAAAAATCCCATACATCAAAAGAAGAATAGGTACTTAATTGCCTCCTCCCTCACTTATACTCACTGTCACACTGCTAGGAATATTTTCCAGACTTGAGTGGCCATTAAGCTCACTTAAGGCAGCTTCAGGCAGCTTCCTTTTTTTTTTTTTTTTTCCAGTGGCAGTAACAAGGCATTCACTCCGGAAAGATCCCAGTTCATATCCTGCCTGAGAAAATGTAAGTTTTCATGCCCTATACACCAAGCAGAATATGCAGAAATGTTCTCAGATATTTCATTTCTCTTCTAGGGCCAAGATTTTCTGAAATTCAAAAATAAATGATCATGACAAAGATTTTAAATATCCATCTTTTAATATGCTTGTCTTCTCTTTATGAAAGCAGAGTCCATAGGACTTGAATTTAAATTTAATTGAAAAAGTTTTTTACTGAATCAAAGCTATATCACCTCCAATGGAGACAATTAGCCTTTCCATAAAAGTGCAGAACTGATGTAAAGATATAACACAAAAACATCTGTCTTTTTTTTTTTTTTTTTTTTTAGAAAATTTAAGGAAAAAAAAAAGAAAGAATGGAGCCCAGTTCTTGTAAGACTTGTGTAAGCTGAGCCCTAGGAACTTGGACCCTGTCTAAATCTCCAGCAGTGAACCTGTCCCCCTGATCTCCACTTCTGCCTGTTTCTGTAAGCATTTAGAATTCACAATGTATTAGTCATGCCCTAAAGTTTGCTTGTACACACTTATATGTGGAAACAAATCTTTTAGAAATAAAACCATTTTGCTGGAGTTGACCTCAGGCTATATCTGCACTAGAAAGTTAAATTGCATCAAGATACAGGGCTGAGCATTCACGTGTGGTCATCCATAGTATGAAATCTGGAGAAATCAGACAGCTTTGGTCAAGCTTCCTAGTAAGATTTCAGAGAGTAGAGTCTGGGGCAGAATCTCTCAGGTTCAGCTTGCTGGTCTAAGCAGTCTGCCAGATGTGGGCAATGTGACTGAGCAGGCTGTGGCATCTCACATTTATTAGGCAAAAGGCAAAGATGAGGGTGAGGAATGGGCACTGGTGAGATGCTTTCCCTGTTTTAGGAGAACCTTGTTCTCTTAGGTGCTGTCAGTAGAAGATGCCTCACATTTCTGACGTTTTCTTGCACAGTCAAGAGAAAATTCATGCTTAATTTCAGCAGATTGGATCACCCCCTGGGTTTCTTCATTGGCCCTATTGAGAATGTGGTTACCCACTGACTCACTGAAGATGAAGCAATACTTGAACTAGGTGCCTGTGCTACATACACACCAAGGCTCTCTGCTCACTGCAGACCACATGGCAAAATTCAATTTCTTTGGAACTGTGTTTCTTTGAACTGTCTCTCCTCTTAACCTCACTGAGATGATGACTGAGAACTAAAAGCTATCCCCCACTATTTACTCCTAAAAGAACAGAAAAAGAACTGCTTCACCAGGTCACCTTTTCACTAAATTTCTTCAGTGTGTTTTAGCTTCTGTCTGTTAGAAGCACAGAAAATTCATATACCAAAAGAGAGGAAAACTAGGAATACCCATCAGCATTTTTCTAAAATGTTTATGATTTAAAAGCTTCATTCTATCCTGAATGTGCTTAGATTCAATTCACTTATAGTTGGAATGCTATATCACTATTTTTTAAAACAATTTGTCCCCAGACTCAGTGGGGTAGTGACTGAAATCTGAAAGCTCTAGAGAAAAATATCTGAAATAATATTGAATAAAATGTTTATCCCATTTACTGTAAATCCAGGGTCCGTTTTGGCAACCCTTCCTCCATCCTTTAAACAGCAGCAGAGTAAAGCAATGTTCTTAAAAAAGTGTAGTACCTGGATAAATCATTGACATAGAGCATCAAGATTACAAATTGCTGGGCTTTTCTCTTTCAACCCAAAATGACAACCTGATTTTTTTTTAATCCTCAGCTGCATTCAGGCATATCTTCATTGATCAAACTCTCTTCATTGCTTTGCAAGCTTTTACAGAATATTGGGTAGACCTTTTTTTCTGTAATGTGGATATGAAGCACAACTCACCTGCAGTTTTCTACCTACCTGGCATAATATCATTAGTAACATAGTGCATTATAAGGACATAGTGCATTATAAGGGTGAGGTCTTCCTTCCTCGCCCTCCTTCCTCACCAATGATGGAATGAAAAGTCATCTTATTGACTATAACTGCTATAACTCAGTGGGCTTCGCTGTTGTGTCTCCTCAGTTACTGCATATAGAAGATTAAGCTCAAGTCTCTAAATGTTACATTTACTGAGTATCACTCATCCAGAGATGTTAGAGTTCTTCAGGAGCATTAGTTAAGCTAATTTAAATCAATGTCCAGCAAGGTTCACCAAATTTGTGCAAGATTATATGGCAAATCACCAGCAGGTTCAAAAGTAGACCTGCATGTCCAGCTCCTTCTTGGACTCTGATACTCAACATTATTTGCTCCTTTGGAACAATGGCTTAAAACTCTTACATATTATTACTTTTATCCTAAACTTTCTCTTACCTTGACTAGCTGCTGAGTTTTCAGTCGGGCCATTTAGTATAATTGCCTGTTCTAGTTATTCAGTCCATTAAAAATAAATCAGACTACATTACCCAGAACTCACTTAAGCCTCCCGCAGCCTTCTCAGAGTGGCAGCCTACCTCTGCTCTCTTTACGGAGTTCCCTATTAAAATGATCTGAGAATTCTGTGTTGAAATGTATGAATCTATATATACATAAATAGAGAGATTTATACAAAGCCAGTGGTCAATATCCTGTTTATCAGGTAACTTACTTAGGCTGGCCCTTGTTTATGCATATTCAATTAGATTGTTTTAAGAAACAGCTAAACAGGAAAATTTACTGGGATGCTGCTAGGAAGATGTGCCTTCGTTCTCTGCCTGCACAGTGCTCAACTGTAAAAACATAGTCTTTCTTTTCTTTAGTTGTAGGACATGTTTTCTATTTGAAGTAATCTGGTTCTGGGAAGCACAGATTGCTTTGTGTGTATGTGGATCCTGATCAAAAGCAGGCAGTTAGTCTAGGGCTGAGCGACACAGGCAATTTCTTAGGCCAGCAGATAGGCAAATATATTTTTATATATAGGCAAATATATTTTATATATATATAAATCTCGTCATATCCCTTATGCCTGCTTTACTAAAGTCCTAAGAAGCCAGATTAGCTTTCAGTATGCTATCACTGAAAGAAGTTTGGAGCTATGAGAGAAGGTAGAGGCTGTTAGGAGCCAATATGCACCTCAGCACACAGGTCGCTGTCCTATCAGCCTCTTCCCCTAGAAGTGGAACTAGCAAAACCAGTTCTGAGAGCTTCTTCTTCAGCTCCTCCTTTCAACCCACTTCTTTTTCACTTAATGCCATGTTGTGAACATGACTCAATTCTGGCTCATCGTACTTGGAGCAGCAAAACTGAATGTTACAATATCTATATTGCTGAGAAGCCTTAGACTGGTTCTGAGACAAAAAAAAAAAAACCTTTGCTTTGTAAGTTCAATAGTCAGCAAAGAAACACCACATGCCTTCATGGTATTACTAGTCAACAATTCAGCAGCTATTTGAATGCTTTGAACACTCATGTACAAAATGTTTTTCTTTACAGGGCCTGAGTTCTATAAGAAAACAAACAAACAAACAAAAAGCATAATCAAATTCAGGCAACATTTGCTCGCCAATTACTGAGATTTGCACCATTTATGGTCAGTCCGTTATTACACAGCACTACAAATTAAATTTGTTACAGAAAATGTTAGGAAGGAAAGATCTTTGGCTTCAATTTATGCAGAACAAATGGGCAAATGGAAAAAAAAAAATCTGAATCTGTAGTTACAAGGTAATTTGGCCAAATGTTAAACTATACTGTCCTATCTGTGAAGCAAAAAATGATCCAAACTATCTCAGTGAATTGACATTCTGCAATTTTATGATAATATGTAGCAGTAGCGCAAGGACGCTGATGTTCATGCCATTCCTAAATTTTGAGTAGAGGCACCTTATTTTTTATTATTTTATTTTATTTTATTTCACCTATATTTTTTCTTTCTGATTACACAGTTACAATTCAAAAATGAAAGAAGATGGCCAAAATGGAAGGAAAGATGCCTGTGTAAAACTGCCAATTGCGGTCATCACTGTAGGTTCAGCACATTTTCCTCCTCAGTGGGATATTTAACTTGAGGGAGCATTTGGAAACATATAGAGATTAAAAATACACACTAAAGAGCTGGTATGTACAATAAAATACATGAAAGTAATTTAATTTGTGGGAAATAACCTATTTTTATCTTTCATATCATGCATACATATCTGTTATAGAAGAAGAAATTCAAAGCATAAAGACATAGTGGGTACCTGCAAAGAGAGTTGTTTCATTGCAGAATTGAGAAGGGTCTTCAAATCTTTTGTATGAGGTTCATCTCAACCAACTTCATAAAGAGGATTTTACTTAAACACCTGCTTAGACACATAAGCATAAGTGTTCATATAGAATTGTCTAAACTTGAGCCAGGAGGTGAAATTCAATAGTATAAAGGCAGTTATCAATAAAGACACTCTAGGAGATGTGACCTAGCTTCAGCTGTCATATTTGCCAGTCTGGTTTGGATACCTTGAATTTATTTATTTATTTATTTATTTATTTATATATTTATTTATTTATTTCAAGTGTGGCTATGTATGGCTAACTAAATCAAGCCCTTTCTCTCCATTATTGATAGTGGGACTGTAGTGTGCCTAGAAGCAGCTAAATAGAATGAGTTAATCTCAAATTGAATTATCTCCTTAGAAATCAAGAGTTAAGATGTCCACCTCCAAGTTGGTTACCCAAATTATCTTGCAGTTTTTCTTATAGTCATCAGGGAAAGAGAGGCTGTTTTAGATTATACTCTTTTTCTGATATGACACGTGAACTGACTCCTTTCATTCATGAGCTCTAAAAGGAGATTTTCATCTTTCTGCCAGAAAAAAAAAATGCTGTTTTTTGTTTGAAAACCTTAGGCTGTTCTGTGTACACATGCACATTCACTTTGCAAAATCATAATTCTTAGGATTTGCTCATCTGCATAAGACTGAAGAGACTGTAGAAGCATAGTACCTAGTTCTTGTGCTGGAGTAAGATGATCTTCTCCTTGAGTTTGTCTCTATGAACTGTGGAAGGCTGTTGCCACCCTCTGGACACTCACAAGAAAGTGTCTGATGGAAGGTCAGCACTCAGGTGTTTATTTAAGGTATGTCAATTCAGTATATAGGAAGGTCAGCAAAACTAATGGAGACAGTAACAGACTGGGAAACAGAGACAATATAACCCTGATGCAATCAATGCTATCTCTAAACTAAAAATTCTCATGAAAGATTTATTAACTTCCATGTGCTAAAATGACAATTAGCTGGGGATTCATGGTATCCACATATGATACAGCGTAGCATTATGTGAAAATACCAGTTAAGCTAGATCATAGGTATGATATCTCTTTACCATTCACTTTGCCCACATCTTAATTGAAGAGTGGAGGAAAGTAGAGAATGTTTTTAGGTAGAATGAGCATAATGTAAAGTCACCCTTCTGCGTTTCTTGCCTTGACTTACAGCGATGGACAAGTGAGTATAAGGATCAGCACAGCTTTCAAGGACAAATTATAATTACATTTTATAGAAGATATTCATTAGCATCCTGAGAGTTGTTTCAAAATATTTAATTTTAAAATTTTTTGAAGTTGACCGTGAAAATCTTCCTCTAGCTTCCCCTTCCCTTCCTGTGATTAAACATCCTCAGACACCATAAACCGTGCACATAATATATATATAGATATTCTCATAAAATCTCAGACAAAGAACAAAATCATCTTGCAGTTTTAACCTGAATGAAAAACTATTATTCCTATTGTTCATTGCAGCCTAATTTAACTTTGAAAAGAAAAGCTGACAGAGTGGGAAGATCTATTAGATCTCTACTGTTATCCCCTTCTTCCTGACCCCTTCCAGATTTACCTACCTTTCATTCTCTGAATATAGCTTACCCTTACCCTGCCTTTATATATCTGTCTGTCTGGTGCTGTTCCTAGGGGAGGTTCCCTTTCAGTAGAGCCATCTATGTTTGGGAACAGGAATCCTTGCCAGATGGACCTGCTCAAAACTTCACCCTGCTTAATGTGACAAAGTTTCATAGAAAAGATGCAAATCCTTGTTCTGTAGAAACAGTAGTTTTAATCTTCTTGTTCAATTGTTTCTCGTGGTATCACCTACCTTTTCATGACTTGAAATGATGGAATGGGAGAAGGGATACCTAGAAGCCAAGCTTTCAGAGCAGTGAGCAGAGCAGCTCACAACTTTACTATTAGTTTTGGCTACTTGCTATTATTAGATTCATCAGTCTGGAAAGAAAAGAGGGTTATGAGTACCGTTTGCTCAGTCAGTTAGACTGCAGTGCAGCATACATCTGATGGGAGACTATAACTTTTTAGCTCAGGTGAAGACAGGATCACAATGGACATCGAAATTCATTGTGAAGACTGGTCATTTTTTAACGCTAAAAGGAAGTGTGTCAGAGTTGTGGATATGTTTAGACTTAAAAGATGGTGAAAGCGGGTGTGAAAGTTGCCTTTACATGATTTCCAGTGATAGCACTGTTGGGAAATGCATTTTAGCAGCCTTCATTGGATTTTCACAAGTTCTGGTGTGACACTGCCAGTGAGTGTTGCACAACGTACTCTGCACTCAGTCTCCATCAGTTGAGGATCTGCAAATCTCTTCACCAACTTCACGATGCAAATATTCGTATTTAGAATTTATCCTAGTCCATTTTCAAATATTGTTACATATAAAGATTCAAAAGTTGGATAATTGGAGATATTCAAGAAGTGATTATCTTTATGAGGTGGATACATTTGTCCAGATAAAGAAGAAAAAAAAAAATACAAAATACAAAAAAAAAAAAAAAAAAAAGCACAAATGAGTTTGAACTACTCAGGTTCAATACTGAAATCCTGAAAACTTCGATTAATCTATTTTTTGACCTCTAAAAGCACCTTCAATTTCTATGATCAAGTTCTGCTTCTGCACATGTTTTGAAGCATTTCAGTCTTAGCAGGACTGAGGAATTCATCAAATATCTCACATACAAGTCTAGTTAAGTAGATCCTCGCATATGTAACCAGATTTAGGATTGGCTCTGCTTCCTATATCCTGTGCATCTAAAAATTAACTATCTGCCTGCTACCCTTTGTTGTTTCTCTCCCTAACATCAGTACAAACTCCTCTGCAGAACAGTTAATCATCTCAGCTGAATATAGCTTGTATTTATCATCCAGTGATCTCTATCCTGCACTAACTGCAGAAAGAAGTTAGAGTGACAAGCTTAGGATGCAGTTCTACGCAACATTATTTTTGGTACAATATTGATATAAGGTGTGTCTGTTTGCTCAGGGCCCTATCCTGTAGCCTGATTCTCTTCACATGCCTGAAATAACTGACTTTTTTTTTGTTTTTTTTTAAAATACTTGTTTTTAAGTTAATACTTTAAAATGTTGCTGTTAAAACAAACATTTTATCCAGCTTTGATAACTCCAGACTCATGCTTTGATAACTAACTATTAAATATTTGCATGAGAAAATTTCTACCATCATACAAACTGGTCAAATGATCAGAACAATTGACAAGGAGTCTGGAAGTCCTAGGAACCATATTTTTCCTCAGTGGCTTTTCCCTCAATATCCTCTTTCAGTGGTGAACCCAAATAACAAAGTTTTCCACTGGTCTGGTCGAGGGACATCCCAACCTCCTCTTAAAATTATTCTGCTGTAAAAAATAATAGTTCTCCAAAGCCTGATGTTCTCTTATGAATAGGAGAAGAAAGTTTCTAGTTGCTGATCAATTTTTACATGGATGTTTACATGGATTATTTTCCCTGTGGACTAGTGTTTGGTCTCCCACTTTGCCAATGGGAAAATAAAGGAAGCCCAATTCAGGCTTCCTTTTCTGAGCCAAACACCTCATAATTCAAAAACATAACAGCAAGCATTATAGTACTGTAATTGATCTCTTTGGACAAATTTATCCCTGCTTAAAATAGAGTCCATCTTCCAAATGTTAATATGGAGCCAAGTTTTCAAACACCTCGGAAATGCTGGGGTACTGTTTAGTTGGAGGATAAAGGTCTGTAACAGCCACAGTGTAACTCATTAGTTTGTAAAAAAAAAAAAAAAAAAAAAAAAAAAAAAGTATTTATTGAATGAAAACTAATTATAATTTAAGAAAGATAATCTTTGGATTCAACAGAGGGGAAAAAGGCTAACGCTTTTAAAATGTATTCTGATTAATGAGGCTGTCATAGAACTTATTTATAGGTATGCTGTACAAAGTATCATAATCTCTGGGCAGATTTACAGCAAATGAAAGCCATCACAGTTTAGAAATCATAAAATTGATTTGACTCAATAGAAAAATCCACATGGGGCAACTGGAGAATTATAGCTGAAGCAGAAAAGCTGCAAAGAGAAAGTGTTCTCAAACTTCTCCAGGGTTCAGGTCACACTTCAAGCCCGTGACTCCCCCTTTCTCCTTCTTCTAATGATCACCACACAGAACATTTCACAAGAGCTGGATATCAGCCTTGTGGTAACAGCAGCAATTGCCAGGTTTGAATATGGCATTCAGAAACTATTTAATGTAATTTTAGCTGTTTTTAATGAAAGATAGCAGCTGGAAATGCAAATAAATTGTGCTTTGTTAGACAATTCTCTATGGACCTCCAGCAAGTGCTCTACAAATCATTAATCGTGCATGGTCTACAGTTGGGAGCTATTGATTTGAAGAAAGCCAGAGTAAGTAAACAGGTAGACCTTGTAGTGGGTACAGTGAAGGTCACTAAATATGAGGAATAAAATTTTCCCTACACCAATGTGCATGGAGTATTTTGTATCCTGAAACATCAAAAATAGGTATTTTGGAGTATTTGAGCTATATTTTTAGAACAGAAGGAGAGCATCTACAGAAACTAAGATTCAAGCATATAGGATCAAGACACAGAGCATCTGGGAAATAACAAAAAGGACCATAGGCTGTTTAAAAAAAAAAAAAAAAAATCCTTGAAAACTGACACCTAGGGATCTGAAAAGCTGGACAAACTAAACCAAGGGGAGTAAGACTGAGAGGAGCCTTTTGAAATTGTCCTGCTTCAGAGGAGATAATAGCCAACATATATGAATATATGTTTGTAATATTTTTTTTGTTGTTGTTGGCGGGGGGGGGCAAAGAAAGGGAAATAGTTGTCTAGCAGGATGGTGCAGGGAGTGTCTGGCTGTGTTCCCAGACCTGACAATAGTGAAAGAGAAACACCAATTATTGCAATCACCCAGAATTTAATACAAAATCAAAAGAAGAAAATGCTCAGAAATGATTGATTTCCAGCCTGCCATAATGTATTTGGATATCAATATAACATTTGATGATACCAATGTTGCCTCTTGCTCCACTCACAGCTTTATAGATGTTAACTTGCCAGCACAGGAATATAATAGCATATAGGATTTTGCCTATATTGAGCACTGGATAATTTTGATGACTTCTAAAACCCTTCAGCCTAGAAGTGCTTTATTTTCAGGTTCCACTATAATTAATTACAAAGGTTATTTTAGTGAGATGTGAGGCAAGGCTGGAAGGTTGTTGTTAAATGAAATCAATTTCATCTCCTCTTTTTCTGTTTTTTTTTTTTCCTCCTTACACTAATATTTTCTTTTTAATCTATAGCACAGAAATAGACTATTTCAGAGAGTCATTTACCAACAATGACTTGTTTAGTAGTTTCAACGATGCTTTCAGAGTCATTGAAGGGATTCAGCTGATGCCAGCCTTTCGTTTTGCGCTTCTCTGCCTCTGTCAGGCAGTCTCCACCTACATTACATATTCCAAGCATGACCACCTTCTTCAGCTTCAAGAAAGACATCGCTGACCTATATAAACTTCTCATGCTCAAACTGAAGTTTGAGCAGATGCAGCACGTCCCACAGCCCTGTTCAGTCTCCCAGATCTGAACAGCCTCATACATTACTGATACTCCATAGTTTGCAGGATCAAAAGAATAAGGATGTATCTCCAGCAAGTCTGGTCTGTTTTATAGTGCACGAATTCTAAAACAAAGGTCTCCAGCAGCCACACTGGGCTCCATACTCTTAAGTGGGGTGTATGGAAGAAGCACTCCAGCACAAGCTGAGTAATGGAATCTTGGTAGTTGAACTGTGCTAGAGAATTGAAATTTGCTCAGGGATGCCACAGAGGCAGTATTTGCTAACAGAGAAAGGGAATTGAGCTCCACTTACTCCTGTCTAATACACAAACAGGCAAATGTTGCAATTATTTGTATTCTTCATTCTGAAATGTTTGTGTATTTGTCTGTTTGATCAAAACCAAGCAGATGATAGAAAAAAGAGGTAGCTTGAGATGGATTTGTGTGCACATGCCTGAATGCATACAGACAATGAAGAAAAAATAGAATAAATTTTAAGGCTGAAAAATTTGCCCTTAACAATTGCTTAATCCTAAATAGAAAAGATAGCTGATGAAAGCATATCTGTGATTAGACTCTTGACCTTTCTTCAACTTTAAGTCATCAGCTATTGTTCAGCACTGATAATAATAATAACCTCTATTTTATGAGGTGACTGACAGAGGATCCTTAGAGACCACAGTCTTTCACAAGAGCAACTTGCTTAAAAAACAAATCATACATAGTAGGCTCAATATAATGAAATTAATTCAGACATTTTTACATCAGACCCTAGACACTGTCCATGCAAGTAAAAGAAACAATCAAAATGAATTTTAGAGAAAAAAGCTGTAGCAAAAGATTGGGCAGCAGAGTAGTAGGAGTTATTTTTTCATTACTTAATTTTTATTTTGTCTAAGAAAGCAGAAATTTTCTGAAAGTTTTATTTTTCTTTGTTGTATTATGAAAGGAAAAGAGGAGGGAAATCAGAGAATACATGAACTCTCCCATCTTTAACAATGGCCAGTCCTGATTCTTAGATATGAAAGCTATTATATTTCATATAAGAGGAGGGGATTTTCCCTAATCACACAGAGCAATCATTTCATGACCTGAAGCTTCAGGAGTTGCCCCTTTCACATTTTTTTTCTTTATAGTGCAATTGCATGTGTTACGCTAGTCCAGACTTGAATGGAAGTCCCTGTAAGGAGAACCCCAGGAGGTGGAGTTGATAATACGGTAGGTGGCTCTCGCTTCTCAGAGTCATTATTGAACCAATTGCACAATATAGTGTTAGGGGTCAGGATGCAACTGGAGGTGCAAAATGTAAAGCCAAAACCCTGAATAACTGTGGCCATTAGAGAGATTTTTTTGCAAGAGGGAAGGAGCTTGCTGCAGCAAGACCTAACTGGAGGCACTGTACTTTGCATTCGCGTTCCTTCAGTGAGGCCCTTAGCCTTCCATTCCACAGCAGAGGTCTATGTGTGCTTAAAGAGCATTCTGATTCCCAAGTGGAAGGTGCTGCAATTTGCCGATGGGATTTTCAGTGTGACAGCAGAATTTAGTCCAACCCATTAAATCATCAAAATTATCTAGATCATCATTTTCCTGGACAGCAGCAGAGCTTCTGTGCTTACGCTTAATATGCTTCCCAGTTTCTAGTGCATTTAGCCCTATTAACTCCTCATGAACAGAGCTGCCAGCATCAATACTCAACAGAGAAAGGATTCTTTAGAGACTTATCTGAAGGTATGTCTCCTCTACCTACAAGTACCTATATCCCAGGTTAAAGGCTTACTGGTATAAAACCAGTAAGCAGCTAGATTGAAGTTATTAACTTTTAAGGAATTCTTTCACAATGGTTTCAATGGTCACGTCAATTATAATAAACTCTCTACTGAACAAAGCCGGAACTTTCAAGGCCTTTCCATACCCAGATAATCAAATCCCATTGAAGTTCAAACAAACTTCATTAGGAATCTTTGAAAATCTCAGCCAAATTTTTCAAAATGTAGTATTTGGGGTGGTGGGAAAAGGTTTCTAACAGGTGAAAAGATTCGACATTAAACAGTCATCACCGAGTTTCAAAAAGTATCTTGAAAAATATGAGTGCTGGAAAGATGCTAGCATTGTGGTCTTCAGCCTGCATAGTCAGGGAAGGATTCAGGAGGCAAATGTCCCTATCATGAGGCTCCTGTCAGCCTCCACGGACTATTTCAGGCAGATCAGGTGGTCCCTGCACAGAAATTCACCACTCTGGGAATTGGCTTTCTGCAAGCCATTTCATTCTTCTGTGTCCCGTTTTCTTCATATGCAAAAATGGGGGTATTTTTATTTACAGGTCCCTTCAAGAGGTACTAAGGAAAACACTGGACAAAAAACTTATTTTTGCTGGTGATTTTTTTACTACTATCTAAATAGATCCACTTTTCATTAATATGCAGTTTACTTGGAAGAGTCAGCATCTTTTTGTAGTTAGATCTCAAAACATCAAGCTTCTGGTTTGTATCATTTTTCTATGTTTAGAACATCCATTTAAAATCATCTTTAATGTTACTAAAATATATTACTCGTATTTTTTTCCACCTTCTAAGGTCTGAATACACATAAGAACTTGGGAGATCAAATCTAAATTGAGTGGATCAGCAAACTGTACTGGAAGAAATCAAGCTATGTGGGTTTACATTATCTAAGTATATGGCCCATAGAGATAAGGACTGGCAAGAGAAAAATGGGGAAAAAAAAAAAAAAAACATAACCTTGAAACCCATATTTTTAAAACTGCTGTAAAATATTATCCTTTCTGCTGAATATGTAATATATAAAGGATATGTCACATTTTCATGCTTGTATAATGATTATGCTGTTCTAAATGGCTTTGCCAGTCAGGCATAATCCACCCATCCAAAAGACAAGCTGTTACAGTTGTATACCATATCACACATTGGTGTGTGTCTGCATGTGTGTCTGTGTGTATGGACAAGAGAGAGAAATGGATTTACATCCATAGGAAAGCCACTAATTAGGCAAGTTCAAGTACAACTTTTTTTTTTTTTTTTTTTTTTTTTCATGAAAAGCTCAGATATTTTCTTTTGCCATTTACTGTTTATTGGAAATAGTTCTTTCCCTAACACTATCCACAAAGGGTTTTGTGAATTCTGTGGCTTATGTTGACTGTTTTGCAGTTTATACTAGTGTGTAAAATATTCCCAGCACATACACTTAATCAAAACAAGCCCAATTAAGCTCAGTACTCCAGATTCCACCTCATTAGCTTTCTGTTCCTAAAATATAACAGATGTGATTGCTGCGGGCCATGAGTTAAAGACGAATTTTTCAGCTAAGCACTTACAATGTAACCTAAAGTTATATGAAGATTTAATTATCACTTTCATTTTCATGGCTTCATGTAAAAGCTCATTTTTCACTTAATAGCAATAGTATTCCACTACAGCACTTCACCCATAGTTGCAGAGTAAAGTGTCTACATGTGGAAGAAGAGAAGGTTCAGGGGTCCTATTTTTACTCTTGGACTCACGTATTGGATGAGGGACTTCAGAAACTTGTAGCACTTTAATCCTTTCACTGGATTTCAGAAAAAAAAAGTCAGGATCTCAGCTTGCAGAATTTCACTTCTGTGTAACAGCTCTCTGCATCTGTGTGAATGATTTTGCAGCATGTTTACTTGGCATGTTTCAAAAAGATCTGATGGCTTAGCATACCAGCAATAGCTGGCTATTACTTCCTTCAAGCAATTCTTGGCAACTCTTATATATATATTTTAGCTGCTTAGAAGTACCAGATTTGCTATAATTCATAATACAGGAAAAATATTATCCTTTTTCAGCAGCCAAAAGCCTGAAGAGGGCTATCGTAGAGCTGACAGATGAGAAAGGAGGAAAAGCATTGCCAGTAGGCAGCAGTCGTTTGTCAATACCCCCAGCTCAAACCTCTCCCACACTTCAGCCCAACAGCTCCGTTGCATCAGCAAGAACCTCTGGACAAAACAAAGCCATTCAAACAATTACCCAGGTCTGATGGTCTAAAGATGGTCTACACAACTCAACAGGGAGATTTCCAAATGAGCTCACAGCCTCTAAAAAACAAAACTCCTTTACCATTTCTGTACTGATGCATTACGCACACGCTCTCTTTGAGCATCCCAGAAGATCAGATAGTCATTAGACTATGCACAGAATTGTGCACATCAAAATACACGCTTAATTCTGTGCAAACTGGACATAAAAGATTCCATTAATATTAGCAGTTATATCAAAGGTCTTAAAAAAGCCTTTATGTACCTCCTTTGCATAAATTATTACTTAAGGTGCAAAGCAGGACTAACAATTAAAATTACACAAATGGCCTGATTCACCACTCTGGTGCTGCAGTTTTATGCTGGGTGAGTTTTTAAAAGGCTGTGACTGCTCTCTCAGCAGGGTGGGTATCTGAGAGAGCTTAATTGAAGTCAATGGAGCTACACATAGACATAAAACTGGGGTACTTAATAGGAGGTTAATGCTGAGAAGAAAAGAGAAGCCAAGATTTTCTTGAAAGATTTTCTCTTGGTTGAGATCTCTTATTCTCTTATTTGTATTTTGCCACTGCATTATCCTTTCTTGTCTTCTCCCCAAAAGATTCATAAACAAAAAAAACCCAAAAAAACAAAAAAACAAAAAAAAGCATGTTTCCTTTGTGGTTTGCACTGAAGACAAGACAGAGCTTTTTCTGTTTGTTAAAATATGGAAGGAGATAAATAATGAAAATTTCTAGTGATTAGTCCCACAGGTCTTTATTTATAGAGACCTGGCACAGACACACTTCAGAAAACAGCACAGTTCAATATTTATGATGTACCAGGTTTCTCTAAATATATAAATTTGGTAATTATCATGGGAATTATCCTTTACTTACCTACTTTTGACTTTTAATTAGTAGGATTGCCATTTAATCATTAACATTCCCCTTTTCCAAAAACAACCTACCTGCTACTCCTTTGATGGAGGTGTCCCCATTGTGTCACTATTCCCACTAGAAGATCTGTCTTAGTTATTCCAACAACAAGATGCCATATGAAAATATGCAACCTACATAAACAGTTTCTTGAAGGGGCATCTCACACTAACTGGGCAACCTGCAACAGCTTCACAGTGAGGGACCCACCAGCCCTCAGCAGTTCACATGCTAGGAGACTCATTACAGTGACCAGAGACCCTCCAAATCTTAGCAACATTTTTTTTTTTTTTAATATAATGTATTACACGCATGTGAGTGAGGAGGGGAGGGATAATTATGCACATAATCTGTTTAATTAAGATTATCCCTCTCTCCTTGACAGTATAAAACAGTGACATAGAAATTATAGTTTTTTTTTTTTTTAAATCCTATCTAACATTAATCAAGTCAGTTCCTTAAAGAGATGAAACTATAAGGTCTTACACACTAACATTCAGCCATGTGCTACTAATAGCATCATTAACATATACCGTATATATCTGCATGGAGTATCTTCTACTGAGCTAGTGCCAAGTCCCAGTTTGTCAAATTGGGACACAGAAATGGCAAAATAATTTAATTTTCTCCACCACCTAATTAAAATGGAGCTTAAAGCATGAAAGCTGAGGAATGTAGCAGTTCTGCTGTGCCATTTCTGCAGTGTGACTTTGTAGGGAAGAGTAAAAATGTAGAATCCAGTCAGTGTTGCATGAGTGTCAGGGAAGTGCAAGTGGTCCAGCTCAGTTAGTAAAGGGTGAACATGCTGTCGAGATGCAGCATCTGCTTCCCCCCTCCCCACCTCATGCCTCTCCCAGGTTTGTCCATGTTGCAGTAAGAGAATGTACTTTTCTAACATGGGATCCCTTGGTAACTGCTTCAATCAAACTGTCTTCCCACAGTATACTGGATCTGGTGCACCCGACAGAACTTTGTCCTAAGAATGTGATGAGGGACATGCAACTCCTCCTGTCCCAGGCATTGCCTAATTCCCTTGAAAAGTCCACACCTGGTGGCTATTCAGTCCTCTGCCTTCCTGTTAAGAAAGTGTTTCTAGTTTGCTTTATCCTGGTGTTTCCCCTTCTACAGTTGTTTACATGAGATGATTTGATTTTACAAATCTGAGCAATGCATACTAAGCTATCACTAAAAAAGTATTCAATATGATTAAGTGAGACTAACACTCACTTTATTTTCTCATTTCATTGGATATTTCCCTTTGTTCAGTCCTAAATTTTTGCTCCTGTTTTCACGGCATGTAATTTTGCATATTGCTAGCACGTCTTCAGATGGCTGACTGGCTTTTTCTGAAGCAGGGTATTTTTTTTCTTCTTGATGTGAAGATGATTAACAGAATTTTTTTTAAGGATGTGCCATTCTTCTGATATGATTCTTTTAAAGCCAGTTCTACTGATTTTAGTTTATCGTATTGTACAACATAAGCAGAACTGGTCTCAATCGTTTGTGTTGGTCTTTACCTCAGATCATTTTTGTTGCTCCTCTGACATCCTTTCAATTTTTTCCCCTATAGTTGGATGCCTGTGGTTAGTGGTGTCCTCCAGGGGTCAGTCCTCGGTCCACTCCTGTTCAATTTATTCATCAATGACCTGGATGAAGGCACAGAGTGCTCCCTCAGCAGGTTTGCTGATGATACCAAACTGGGAGGAGTAGCTGACAGCCCAGAGGGCTGTGCTGCCATCCAAAGGGACCTGGACA
>JAYECN010449529.1:0-20578 GCA_035222435.1 Microcambeva ribeirae | reverse complement strand
CGTCCTTCCTTCCTTCCTTCCGTCCTGCCTTCCTATCTGTCTATCTTCCCTTTCTCCCCACGAAAATTTTTCAAAGTCTTTGGCTTTTCTCCTCATGAGAAAAAATATTTATGTAAGTTTAAAAAACTTCCAAATGATAGAGAAATACAAAAGTCCTGTCCCCCACTCCATGGCCACAGAGCCTCAAGCTTGTAAACATTCTCTGCACGGTGGCCTCTACACGGCAGACAAATTCTCAGAAGTGAGAGGGGGAAGGGATGCTCCCGAGAAAAGTGCAACTGCAATTTTGTCGCTGGTAATAGCTTTATTTTACTGCTTCTCAATGTGAGATGAGCTACTTTGCAGGTAGCAGAGAAGAGCTACAGCCATGCTGTCTTCTAATCCGATGGACTGTTGCACTGGAAACTATACACTACACATGAAGAAATGTCCTTCATTAGGCATCAGTAGATGGCAGGATACATGGAAGTTAATGGGGGAGATCGATACTCTGCATTATGTGTGATCCTCACTCTTTGATCCAGTCCTAAAACTTAGTCTTTTGCTTGTGTAAGAGTACATGCTGAAACAGCAAAGTTGAATATATAAACTCCTGTAGCTTAATAATCTGTCAGCGTGTGCTTTCTGTGTTTTCTATAGAGCTTTGTTCAACATAATATTGCTTTTTGGAAGATATTTTAGGACCGAGATCAACAGAGACATTGAAGCCTCACAGATTCTCAGGATGCCTAATGATATAGTTGGGTGCCTATGTACTATGGTTCGTTGAGATGCATAGTTACATTCAGCAGGAAAGTTCAGTTCATGAGACTTAAAAAATGTCTCTGCCTTTGAACAAAATCATGACGTTCCTGTCATACTGAACTTCCATCTGTATGAAGAATTTAAAACTAAAAGACTCATTTATGCCATTTTCCAAAACCAAAATGCTGGTGACCTTCCCTGAGCTGCCTGGACACTGCTATAGAGTTTACTTATTCCCGCTGCCTCAGGGCAGTCTTGGCTTCAGTCAAGTCCCATGATCCAAAGGTTTTCCGCTCCTTGGCAGAGAGGCTAAAGGTCTAAGAGTAGCAGCTTTAGGTGGCATCCTGGAGTCCCCAGGACCATGGCTGTGTAGAGCCCTGTCTGACCTACTGCTAGGCAGATGGTGCCCTGCCAGGAAACGGGGCTTTCTTCCCTAAAGAATGTACCTGCTCCTGCCAAACAGCTCAGCAAATTCACCTGGTCTTGTAGAGCACTTCTGTAACGCAATAATGTGCCCATGAGAATATTTCTAGCCAACACTACCAAAGATGGAAGATCACAAAGCATTTATTTTTTTTTCCAGTGGGGTAGGAAAAGCCTCAACTCTACTCGTACTTCCAGTAATTTCTGGGCTGCACACTAAGTCAGGGATTCTCCTTTGGCCAAGGCAGGAGGAAAGATGCCAAACTTCTGGAGAAAGCCTCTAGCACAGAGCCTCGCTGAGGCCTAAGCAGCGCTTAGATCTCATTTGTGGAGTTTGGAGGTATTGGGACCTGAGCACAAATGGGTGCTCAGACAGGTGGGATTTAGTTAAGACTTCAGTAGTATAGGTAAGTCTTGTGTCAACATCTTAAATAAAATTTTACCCTCCCTGAATATACTTGTGTTTTTCAGATATCTGGCAGGACTCATCCTTTTTCATAAATGACTATTCATTGGATGCATATAATAAAATTATTAGCAGGAGTATTGCTGAAGTTTTGCCAGGCGAATGAAGAGCTGCTCCTCATAAAACGCACTTCTTTTGACTGCTGCACTGTGCTTGTTTCATCTGCTACTGCCTGAGCTGTAGCCGTCAGACTTATTTTAAGTTTGCCACAGATTAACAGAGAATTGTGCTCTGCCTTTTTAGTATAGAAACTAATGGATCTATAAGACCGGGTTCTTTGCTGGAGTTAATTGCTCCAGCTCTATTTGAAGTCAAAAGCACTAAATTGTTTCCTGCTAGCAGAGGACCCAACCTTTCATTTTTCTCCTGACGTGCAGGCATTTTGGATATTGCTTATGCTGAGTTGCAGATCTCATTTGTGAAGTTTTATAGATCTGGGCTGAGATGCTTTGTATCCTAACATTGCAGCTCTTATTCTGTGTCCTTTTCGGTGGCTTTCACTGTGATGTCTAATCTTCAGTTCCTGTTCTAGTCTGAAACAGATTTTAAAAAAATCAGCAAGTCTTTTAGATTGTGTGGGGGCTTGTCTTTCTCCTTCATCTTTTGTCTCCATTCCTCATATGTAGTTTTTCCCATCACACCTCTATTCCTAGCGTATAATCTTTTGTCCTCCTATTCAAATTTTCCATGCTTTTTATTTTCCTCTTTCTCTGATACTGTTTCAAGAACCTTTCCAGCCAGCAACCACACTCTCTGTACTTTGCAGCTGTATGATTAGAGTTTTCTTTCTAGGTATTATCTTGCTATGTGAATCTTTCTGAGAATATCTAGCATGTAGAACTGCACCTAGTCATTTAAGATATTTCCATTTCTGTCCACTCACATTTCTTCTACTCTCTCCATCTACCCTTGCCATAAAGATTCAGAATACCTTGTTTATCAGAATAAAATATTTTCACTACTTATGCATTGTCAGTAAGAAATCTTTGCTTTAGATATGTGAAGCTTTTCTTTAAAAAATGATTATCAAAGGTGTATTTCTTGCTTTCTTATATGGCTAGAACCTCCTGAAGAGGATGTTATGGTGTTAGATATCTAGATGTGTATCTATACTTTACACCTCTAAACCTGAAATTTAATTGTGAAATTTCACTTTATCTGCTGAATCCTTGTAGTTCTTTGAGATTCCTTTAAAGATTAATAGTTGGATAAATGCAGTAGATGTAATTATGATGCTAATTCATGCAGTCTTCCAGAAGCAATGAAGAAAGAGATCTCTGGAGGGTTTCAGCCAGAAAAGTCTTAAATATGGGGCACCTGCCTTCAAAGATGATCTGTGTGAAGAACCCTCCAAGATTAGATAAAATTTCTAACTTACGCCATTTTAGTGTTCTAATGGCATGTTCAAGCCTCCTGGCTGGATTAGGACACTGCCAGGCACATGTAGATTGCAAGGCAGCAACGTGGTCCCAGGGATGGCTGTTGTTTTGGAGACTATGTTTAGGGGAAGGCAAAGATCCCTACTCCTCCAGAAGCAGTTAGAAGAGATACAGGGAGCCGGTAGCTTTGTAAGGCCTCTGAGGAGCTGAGTGCTGCACCAGAATTCCTGCCTTGTGTTGAAGAGAAAAGAGGCACAACTTCCTACCTACAGAAATAGAGAAATGATTTAAGTGCATGCACATGACAAAATAGAACTTTGCATATAAATAGGATATCTGGATTTGTATCTCATATTATGATTCAAATACTTGACTTCTAGGATGAAACTAATGAATCTCCTCATCTGCATCAGAAAGGAAGGAGCTGGTCTTTTCTAGAGCATCCTTTTGAGTCAGAACACTCACAGAAGATATCATTTCAGCTTTCCTACATTCATGTATAAAACCTTCTAATTCTATTTGGTGCTAAGTCTGAGCTAACAGCCTGGCTGTTATATTTGCCAGGATACATTGTCAATTTTACCCTTGCTGGTGATGTGTTCACTGTTGAAAGAGGATTAGGACAAAAGCAATCAAGTGCTTATGGTCCCCAAAATGACACTATGAGGTTCATAAAGCAGCTCAAACTATTGAACTGCAAATAAAACTACAGACGCAAATGTATATTCACACTCACATATGTTTGTGCTCACAGAAAGGTGAGCAACTTCAGTGAGAACGATTTCCCTCATTGTGGGTTCTTGCATTTTAACAATAGCAGAATCAAGTGGGCTGCCCGTTACTTCTGTCTTGAAATGAGACTGTTGAAGTGATCTATTCATTAATAATTAGCATATTCTCAGAAAGAATGTCAGGCCAGATAATCTGTATGACTCTGGTGTCTGTTTGGAGGAAGGGTACAAACACTTAGAAAGAGCGTGGGTGGACGTAGACTTTGGGTTTTGAGGCGCACAGAGAGGGAATTGTTGTTTCTCAACTGCTGTCATTACATGAACAGGTTAAACTGAAGATGGAGCACAATGTCTAAAAGAAAGGTCAAGAATGGGCCAACGATAAGAGCTTCATCCCTAGATAACCAGGCCTTCCTGAGACATACTGAATTTTCTTTAGATTTTCTTTAGTTTTAATGTAAACAGTCTCCTCACAATTTATTTGCTATTACTATTGTGGTCCAGAGTCCTGCTCCAAACTTCACCTTGTCTGTGGTCTGAATTTAGAGGAAAATCTACCTAATCTTATCTTCTTAACGGCAAATGAAGGGTGCCTCATTTTAAAGTTCTTTTACTTATACGTTTGGTTCCAAGAAAGGTGCATGTCAAAGTTATTGGTCTTAGAACCCCAAAAGGAGGAAACTTTGAATACTGCAAAATTGCCCTTAGTAATATCAGAAATAAATTTGAGTTGCAACTAGACCAGTGAGTTTCTAGATGGTGAGTTTTATCTGTTTTACAGAGTTAAGAACAGAGAACTCTTTGCTGGACTATTGTGCTTAATGTTTGGGAAAAATGCATATTTTCAAATATTTACACTCCTGTCCCATTTAAGTCTTTTTTTTTATTTATTTAATCTTATTGTTTCTGAGTGGCTATATTTCTCCTCTCCCTTCTTCATCTTTCATTTTATTATGCACTCTTTGTTTTTGCTGTTCATTCCTTCTCTGAAGTTCAGGAAATTTATAGTAGGAAGATGGAAAAAAAGTACCAAAATGGAATAAGATTGGGTGACTAGGGTGTTTTGCCCAGTGTTTATTCAACATTAATACTAAAGTAATAAAAAGTGACAAATGTGACACCAAACCTTCAGAAGGGACAGAGAGGATCCTGAGAAGCTAAGGGTCTATGAGTTTGGTCTTATACTGGAAAAACTTACTCAGCTGATGGAGCTAAATTCAGAAAATTCAGCTGAGGGAGATAAACGACCACCTAAACTCCATTATTTTTCTGTATATTGAATTATATATTAAGGATTCTCCCAAAGGGAATTCTCCCAAAGGAGAATGATAAAATGACAAATGAAATTCACTGTCATAAAGGCAAAGTAATGTAAATAGATAAAAATAGACCATTTTAGTATACAGATAATTAGGGTTAGGGGCATTATTAACACACAAGAAGAGAGATGTTCTTGATTTCAAAAAATAAAAAAAAGAACAAAACATAGAGGTGGAAGGAAATGAAGCACAAAGAACTTATTAAGTCTTTTGGTACTTAGAAGAATCTGAAGTGAAACTCAAGTTTCAACAGATTTTCTTTGACTAATTCTAGAGAGGCCTATGCAGCATCTCCTAGAGATACTGTCACTTACTCTTCACTGATACAGCCATGAAGCTGGAGAGGGATTTTGCCTCTTAGAACTGTTCAGCTCCAAGGACAGACAGGATTTTCAAAGCTGCATAAGCAGCAGCTGGGCTCCAAACCTCCCAGACTTCCAGTGGAGAAGAAGTGCCGTCTGAACACACGTGTCTCTATTTACTTCTATGTCCCCACTGACATCCCCCACAAACTAGCCTAGTTTCCTATCCACAGTGAGTGGGCAGAGAATGGGAAAATAGCTCCTGGGAAATGCTCCAGCTCTTTCCTTCCAGGGAAGGGGAAGTCCTGGTTGTGCTTGATTGTGGTGCTCTAACTGCTGAATAGGACAGAAAAAGACTCTGACCTGACAAGAGACTTGCACATCCTGCTCAACTACACGTGAAAACCTTGGCCAAATGCCTTGGTGTCAGCACAGCCTCACATATCCCCCTCGCCTGAAGACAAAACTTGTTGTTCTCACATAACTCGTGCATCTAAGAGCCCTTTCCTGCTTTGCTCCTTGTGTCCCTGTCCTTTCCACCCCCATGCCTGGCTTCAAACGGAGAAACTAACTACTACTTCTAGTTAAATAACTTGAAATTTCAAGCTATCAAAGCCTTCTTCAAAGCTATTCACCAATTTACCAATTTAGCACAGCCTTAAAACATGCTTATAGCTATCAAGCTATGTATTTATACCTATCTAAAGTTGATTGAATAATATATTTTTAATATAATTCTATTACTATATTCAGTTATTACTATTATTCTGCTCCTATAGTTATCTGGAAATCCTAATAAAGAAACATTTCATTTGGTCTAAAACAACTGTATTGAACACCAAATGCTTTATTTCTACTACAAGTATTTTTAAAATGATGAAACGTTATAAATAAAATCAAAGGACATTTCAAAACAGAAAAGGTCTAATAAAAAACAGTGTTTTTACATTGAAAATATTTTGTAAATCTTTCCAGACTTTTTTCAGAATGCAAAAATTGCATGACTTTCCAATGTTATGAAATATTTTGCTAACATTTTTCTCAGGAAAAGAAAGCACTGGTTGTAAAATCTCATTGTGTTTCGGACACTCTCTCATCCTCAAAATTCACCATTAATAATATTTTTTTAGAAGCTAAGATTTTATTCCAAGTTTCCACCTTGGGGGAGTTTTCTTTTTATCTTGGCATTTACAAACCTTTGAAAGGAAGCATTTAGAATGGAAGGCATGACAGATCTTTTAAATGCAATATGCAGCTACTGAGCTCCATACTATAATTACTGTCATACTGAAGATGGTTAAATATTTATGAAGAATGTGCTTTTTATCATTCAGTCTAATTTTTAAACCTGAGTTCTGTAATTGCATTGAAATGCCAATAATCAAGGTTTTTTTCTTGCTTGGCAGGCGTAAGATTTTTCCCAGCCTCATTTATTTGCAAAACATGGCCTGATGGAGATATACAAACAAAGTCTTTGAAGTTTTTATTTATTTATTTATTTTGGACCAAAAATTAAATTGAAAATATTTCTGCCAAATAAATTCCTAGGTACTGCCTACCTGACTTTTCCCAGAAATTAGAAATATGGCTTTCCTCTTTCTGTGTATTTTGTATTCTATTCATAAGCTGAGTTTCTCGAGACTTTGAAGCCAAAACCCACTAGGTATGTTTCACCCTTTACTGCAGTTCTATAATCTAATAAAACAAATAGGAAAAAATATTTCTGTTTTAGAACTCAATTCATGCATATCAAGGCCCACCATTTTGATATTTGATAGTTTTACCTGTATTAAACAAGAAGAATTAGGTAAAGAGATTTACTAGGAAAGTTGTCCTAAAAAGGTATATAAATAGCGATTTTAAAGACAATAGGGTTTTAAAAATTTCTGTTCTTTAATTTGAAAGCATTGTTTTGTCTTTGGGAAAAGTTAAGAAAAAAGTTATAGCCATTTAAAATAGACTCTAGACAGGCATCAGGTACATAAATTGTGACCCAAGATTTGCCACCACAATAGCTGATTAATTCAAAAGCCTTTAGATGTTTTCTCATCATTCGAGAGTTCCCTGAGATTCCTGCAATGCCGTCATTTGTGCAGGCGCAGAACAGGAAAGGTAAGTCAAAAAGGTAATTCCCTAAGAAGTCAGAAGCTGGGGCAGAGCAGTGCCAAAGCCTTTGGCTTTGCAGAGGAGGAGCAAGTTTTTGCTGAATCTCTTTCCAGCACAGAGACAGTGAACTGGGTCCCTGCTGGCATGGTTTCCTAGCTCTAGGAACGTCGTCATCATGCTGCTTTATTTTAAAGAAACCAAGTATTCCTCAGGTCTGTGAAAGATGAGGCTGTCCTCTCAGGAAGAGACTCTGGATGTTCCTTCCAGGAGAGCTGAAGGGGCCACTCCAAACTCACAGAGAGGGCAGCACTCAGGTCACTGGTTTGTGCTGGGTAACTCTCTCCTAACAGCACCCGGTAGCCTTTCTGAGAGATCTGAGTCTTATGGTGCCTGTGTAATGTAGGGGGGACAAATTCTAGCTTGGATTCTATTCATGGGGGAAAAAAAAAAAAAAAAAAAAAGCATTGTTTTTTATAATTTTCACTTCTTAATTTTATACTTGAAAATGTTAAGAAATGCTAAAATTGACCTTGTTGAAATGGGAAAAAGATGTGTGAACATTTCCAGGGAAGCAGTATTCTGAAGTTAATTTGGGAGACAGAAGGTATTTTTTAATAACAAAATCCAAAAATTTGTTATTTTTTTAAGGTAAAAAAATAACTGCCAGAATTTTGGAAGGAAGTATCAAGAGATTATTAGAGATGTAAAACACACAGATTTTCACACTTGTGAATTACATGTGCTCAGTCAAAAGCAAAATCACTGTTCTTGAAAAATCTCCTGTATTGCTTGACAGCTGGTTAGATGTTCCCTTGACAACTGCTCTGGTTAATCAAGGGTGTAAATGAAGCTGCTGCTTTAGTGTTTTGCAAGAGTCATTTCAGATTGTCTCTTTAATATCAACACTTTTCCAGTAAAGAGGCATGTGGGATTTTGTAGGGATTTTTTCTCATGATGTGTTATTAAATTGGGTTAAAGTGTTTGTCAGCTTGTAGGAAAAAAAAAAAAAAAAAAAAAGCTGGTAGTTCTAAATGAAATCCTCCAATTGTCACACTGAAACATTGAGAGCAGTATAACTACTTTGTATCATTTTTCAGAGGACCATAAAGCCTATTTTTTTGCCTGTTCATAACAGTATGAAGTCTTTGTTCAGGAAAATATCTTACTCTATCAATTCAGCTTGAACAATGTCAGAAACTAGTACTCCTTGTTTTCATATGCTGTCGATTTGATGTTTTAATTTTGGTATGTTTATAATCTGTTAGAATTATGGCTGTAGCTTTAGCAGTGTTTATAAAATGTAATTGCTATAAACTACATTTTCTAAAGTATGTATACACAACCACGAATGCACCATTTTTACATGACTACATAGATTATTGTAATGCATGAATGCAGGTAAAAGTCTTCTGGAAGTTCCAGTCTCTGGACCTATTCTCATTCATATTGTCAAATATGTGATTAGTTGGAGATACTTTACTGTATTTCCTTTTATATAAATTAGAAGCTGAAGCAATCATTCTATCAATTAGGGCTTAAGTCAGTCTTTCCACTGGAAAAGAAATTGCTATAAATTTTGCCTTCATACTTTCCACTGTGCTCCTTTAGTGCCACCTGGTGACTAGCCTGAAATAAAGTAAGATTAAGTTTTGCACATTGGGAACTAGCTGTTGCAGTTTAAGCTAAATCATCTGCTTGAACAAGACTATGTCAGCTAACATATGAATTAGAAATGCCTCAATCTTAGCTAGCTCAGGAGGATTCTTTTTAGTATCAGTTCCAAGCCTAAACTAATCCAAGGCTTAGTATCCACCATTGCATTATATAGGTGTCAGCATGTTAGGTAAACATTGTACTTTCTGTTTGCGAGATATTTAATATTCATTCACGTGATTAGTCAAAATGTAGCCAGTAATGGCATTAATCAATGTGTATAACATATTTTGCATCTGTTGAGGTCCGTGATTCTTTTACAGAGAAACTCTCCTTATAATAAATCCCTTGTTAATTCTTGTTCTTAACAAGAGCTTATATAAAATACACCACAGATATGAAAAATCATGTTATTCTAAGTCAAGCTCATAAAAGAAGGCTGATGCTCTTTTTATTTCAAACCTGAGGAAATTGATGTCCCACTATATCAGGCCTGTGGCTTAGCACCAACAGGAACCGTTACTTCACACCGCTCCAGATCTATTTAAATTATTTTGAGAAACACCCTGAATAATGTTGCCATTCCTCCCCCACACATACCCAATTCTCAACCACTCTGTAAAACCTTTTTATGTCATTACAAGTGTAATATGCATGAGTCACATATAGAGTGGTCCTGGTGCCTGACAAGAAAATCTTGCAACAGGAACCGTATTGCATACTATTCTGTCAGTGTCTCTGGAGGGAAAAATAGGCTGGCTTTGAATACAACTGAAATATGCCACTGAGATGTGAGGCAGATGGACTAAAATGCCTTCAGCATCTAAACAAGTGAAGAAGTGAAACTGAAGCAAAAAAAATTCTTCAAAATTTAAGGATGTCAATGATGAGCTGTTTTCATCTCAGGTGTTCTTAATGTGAGGTCAGTTTCTCATAATATGAGGTTAATTAGAAAAATAAAGAAAATATGTCAAGAGAATAAGCCATCGGTTTTCATCTTTTCTGATGCGCACATTGGATTTCATTCTTCTATGAGATGCATGCAGGAATACAGCTGCATTTATGCAGTTGCAGGACTATGACTTAATGGATTAAGATTTAACGTTGCACTGTAAGGACAAAGAATCGTCCAGGTAGATGCAGTGGCATTTCAGTTCATATCATTTTTGATGCAGAATATTTCAAGTGCATTCTTGGTCATTATTTTGGAAAACTCTGTAATTACGTAAGTCTATATTTTAGCACTTTTTGGTTTCAAATACTAGAGAAAAGATGGAGATAGCATTTCCATTCTGATTGCCATTTTTCATTATTTTCATACTTTTCTTAGAAAACTTTCTTTGGGGCTGAAATTTTCCATGCTCTGTCTCTTTACAAAAGCTATTCTAACCATATTTGAGTAATCTAGCAAATTCAAACAGCTGTAATTTTGTGGTAATGTAAGCATGAAAAAATTTCCCTTTGCTCACATTTCAAATGACAGTTTTTCATTTCTGTGACCTAAGACAGATAGATTTTAAGTATGATTTACTTGGAAGTACTTGCAGAGAAAGAAGCAAATACTGAAGGAGTTGTGATATTTTCCTTAATGTGCAGCCCAGGATATAGGTCACTGGTGTTCTGCTTGTAGCCCTTTTTTTTTTTTTTTTTCCCTCACAGCTCAGTCACAAATCTACTGGCTGACATCCAATAAATCACTTCTTTTCTTTGAGCTTTCATCTATACATCTGTAAAAAAAAAAAAAAAAAAAAAAAAAAAAGAAAAGAAACATCTTATACATCTTCTGTGAAGTTGGGATCTAATTATGTAAATTCATTAATATAGTTGCTGCTTATAGGTAGTATTTGCTTCTATAGATTTTTTTTTTGATTGATATGTTTCTGTAAAATTAGAATGAATCACCAAGTAGACATGATTTAGGATGATTAAGTTAGTATTTATATGAATTTAGGATACTTGTGATTGCCTGCATAAATGCATCATTTATGCACTGAATAATCTTTAATGCTTGTTTCAATTATACCTGTTATTTATTTTCCACTGTTCTCTTGTTCTTTTTTTTTTTTTCCTCAGCAAAGAGTCCAAACAATAAATTATATACCCAGACAGTAAAAGAGTGTATGGATACCAGACATTTGCAAACAAAATTGACAACAATGAATGGAGTTTGGATGGCTAGTTGCTTGAATATGATCAAAGTAGCAGTAACTGTGTTGCTCTTTTTCTTTGACATTAGACATTCTTTTTTATAACTTTGTCACATCATTTAAACCTTTGCTGTTTGTAGGCTGGACTGTTACAATATCTGATAGGCAAGGTTAGACCTTGGGTTGACTTAGAAAGTGCAGCAGATGCAGACTTCAGAAACCTGAAAAGGGGAGAGGGAGGGAGAGTAGGAGCAGAGCCACAAGCACTTGCTGCAGAATCTACTCTGGCTGTAAACCATCACGTAAAGATTATGGAGTTGTTTTTTCCAACTAGTATCCAACTGAGCTAATTTTCTTTTATTCGAGGAAATTATACACTATGATTTACATGGAGAACTCGCAGGAATGGAGATATAAGTATGAACAACAAATGAAATTTAAGGCGTTTTTGATATATTAAGAATTGGTTGGAAAACAGGGTAGCTGGAAGCTTGTTCTGCAATGTTGTCCTTATTCCAAGTGTTTGAAAATGAAATTGCAACACAATCTGTCAATATAGTCATTATTTATTGACGAGGTTGTTCTTTTTACTCTGTTCACATAATTTAATAATGAAACCGTGAAAATGAGCTGATCTTCAGATCAGCAGACATTGCTTCTGTCTGTGTTCCAAATGAAAATATTTTGCTAACTTTAGACTATATGGGAAGGAACTTAACTTAAAAACAAGATGATATTTTTAACAGAAAGTAGGAAAAACAGGTAACACTAGAAATCTAGTTCACATTTTAAAAGATGTTAATAGGAGATGCCATTCATATATCTCAAATCATTGTAAAATATTTAAAACATTGTTTTTCCTGTTCCAAAAGTAGCAAAAAAATAGCATAGTGACAAAGGTGAAATAATTTGGAACACTTCAACCCCATGCAGTAGCACCCAGTGAAAAGCCAATGAATGAGTATTGACTGAATTATCTCTGGAACCAGAAGGAATATGGCTATTGGAAAGGCAAGATTTATAAATATAGGTGCATCACCATGATGCTATAGATATACTGCTTGTGTGGTTCGTGTTAGTACATGCACTGTTTTTTTTGCTGTCCACTCAGGAATCCCTACGCTGCTGTGAGTGTTATAAATGTACCAATATTCACTGAGGACCAAATATTGTATCCATTTATGTCAGCACAGTGCTCCAAGTAAACTCAGAGGTGAAAGCTGAGACTCTAAATTTCATACAGTGTAGTTAGGAGGACAGAACAATAAGGCTGTGGACACATGAGCAGAAAAGCGAAGCTCAAGGCATAACACAAGACAAATCATATTATCGCAGCTGCAGATAAACAAGCAGGAGGTGTATGAAAACAAAGACATTTGAGAGGAAGGTAGATTTAGATGTGATTCATCCAGGAATGAATTTGTCCTTGGCAATGCTGAGCTATGTCATTTGTAGTAGTATTAATATATGTTCATTAATATTTAGGATATCATGATCTTAAATATGCTAACTTTTGCATATATATGTGGCTTAGCATGAAAATTCATCCACTCAGATGCAATATAGCTTATGAAATTCCTGACATAGTCTTTTTGTTCAGCTAAAACATGGAAAATTTGGCAGTCCATTTAAACCTGAATATTTTTTTCAGACTCTTCTGTAAATTCTGTTGTGAAAATAGAACATTTTTCTTATATAAGATCTTATACAGGAAACATAATGACATTGGGTATTATTGAGCAGAGTTTCATGTCCTGCTGAGCATGTAGTCAATAAACCTTGGCATGAATCCCAAAAGAAAATACATGACATTGTCTTTTAAAGTGTGTGAAAATCCAAACTGAGGCAAGATGGAAGTGGGAAACACTTGTGCAGAATTAATTTAGCTCTGTTTTAAAGAACGCTCTCCTATTCTAACACTTTCCATCTGCTATTCCTGTAATGTTTGTGCAGATTCCCTTTTTAAATACAAAAACAATCCATTTGAAAATCAACTTGTTGGACTTAACTTTTACTATTTGTAATAATCTTTTCATTTCATCAGATTTTGTCATAGAATCAACCTGAAGAATTCTTAGTGTCTTACTGAAAGCTTGTCAGTATTTACTTTACAAATTCCCTTAACCTTAGATTCTTTTAAATCTCTGAAGCTCAGTACCAGAGTTCACATTAACAGCCACGCTCCTCAAGTAACTATAACTATATCACAGTGAAATCTTGCTGCTCAGAGCAGCATTTCATCTCTTATTCCTTTTCAGTTTCCCCTGTAGGGCAGGAAAAGGAAATTTCTACCTAGGGAGTTCAGCATCACTCAACATTGATGTTACTTGTCCAGAAATCCTCTATACTAGGGAGACCATATGTCAACTACAGTTAGCATTTAGAATTTATCAGTACGCACTTACAAAAGTAAAGGTCTCTCTCTTCTCTCTCTCTGTATGCATTGCAAATAGTAGAGTCAAGAACAGTAGGAAAGTCAACAGAAGAGAGGTATTAAAAAAGAAATGTACATCTTTTATCTCTTAGGAAGTCCATGCAATCTTGAAACTAGAATTACTAATGTCCAAATGGTGTCATCCTTTATGGATGCAGAAGTATCTTTTTTTTTCATCTTGCCCTCTCTGTGAGATGTTTGAATACTCTACTGTCAAGAGCATAAACAATAATGAGATCTTCTGTTTCCTTCCAGCTATATGTTGCCTGTTGGCAGTTCTGGAGGTTACTGTATGATTGAAATGTCTGCAGATGGAAATCCTCCTGTACAACACAGACTCTCTCTGTCATATCAAGCATCTCAGGTGAGTCTCCAAAACATCAGAAGGTAACTAGTTGCTCTGAACAGTACATCAGCATATGTACTTTAATAATTCTCAAAGGAGAATATATATTCTAGCCCTTTCTAACAGAGGACATGATTTTTTCCATGGATTTTTATCCATTATAAATACATTCTGTTCAATATTTATTTTTACATCAAACATCCATAATTCTTCAATGATATCTTCAGTTTACTTAACTCTAAACATTTCAGCAGTTTAAAGTCCATAAACATGAAAGGTAAGAAAAGAGAATAATTGCAGAAAAAAGAAAATAATTGCAAGAGAAAAAAAGAACATTAGTAAAGAGGTCATTTAACAAAGCCACCATGTTATTGAAAACAAATCAGTTATTGTTTCACAATAATTCTGATCACCTCTCTTTTTAAAGATAGTGCATTTATGAACCATAAACAGCTTGACATGGCATTACTATTGTTGCTAGGACTTCACTTCTGAACAATATTGGAATAAATGAGTGTCTCCATTTGAAACTGAAACCAGCAGATTCACCCTAAATGTGCAATATGGCAACTTTCCTAGACCTGCGTTTCTCTGTTATTCCTGGTTTCTATGCTATCTATCTCATCTCTTTTTTCCACATTCTGTCATCACAAAACAAGATTATTTCTGCAGGATACCCATTAAGTGTTTTCTGTATTTGACTACAGAATTTGAATTGTGATTGAGGTGCTCAATAAGTTTATTCACTTTAAGGTAAGACGGTTAAGTGTAGTGATACTAATCATGTGCATTGCATCCTATGTAATTGGAGGTGGGAACCAATATTCTTCCCTGTTTCTTCCCCTAGTCAGTATTTAGGTGTCTGTCTGCCAGAAAGAACTATTAGATACTGCTCTACCTTACTCTTTGTTAATAGCTTCTGTATGATCGACCTGCATTCAAGTGCAGAAGGTTTCTTTGTCTCTTCCTTGATATTAAGTGACCCTAACTCCCTGTAGTGAAATATAAAGTTAGCACTGTTGGCAGCTCCTGTAAGGAAAACGTGTGGAAAACAACTTACCCATTAGCACCTAATCATGGGGAGAAGCCAGCAGTGCCTTACTCAAAAATATCTTCCAGGCAACGAGTTTTGACATAATGCTCCAGGTCTATACAACACAGAATTTCTAGACCCACATAGGAAATGTCTTAGGTTCAAAGAATTACAACTCCAAGAACTAGGATTCTTTACTTCCTTAAAATATATCCTGGTCAGTTTAACTCAGAATGGGACCTTTGAGGAAAGAAGTCTGGATTACGGTGTGCTAGTGTAAGTCTGAGCATCTAAAATATTGTGAAGAAAACTGCTGATGCAAGAGACTAAGCAGAACCTACTGAAGTTGCTCTGTGGTGCACTGGATCTGCCCCCAGGTTAGTGCTGTTGCAAAATAAGCCCAAGAGTAAAAATGACTGTGTTGCAGGAGGAATGTTAGAAAGAATTTTCTTAATGATGGACACTCCACATTCCAGTCCATCTCTCTGCTTGATTCTTGTAACAGGTTCACAAACAAAGAGAAAATGTCTGCAAATACTACTTACAAATCTTGTCCAAAATTATGCTGGTTTGTAGCTTTGTTTCATAGGGGATAGAGTCAAGTGATTTGGAATGAATTTGACAAGTGCTGAGCCCATGTCTTTGAACACCTCCTATGATTTAATTTTATCCATGCTCTGAAAGAGTTACCTTATTTCCTTTCTGAACAAAGGACAGTGTAAGTAGAGGAATATCTGAAGGGGTTCATGTTCATTGTAATGCCAAATTTCACTTGAGGTTGTCAGCAACATATCTCAAGGTGTGAGAAAAGCCATACAGGAAATAGCAAAGCAAAATCATATGATGTGTGAATTATAGATAAGTCAATGTGATATTTTCCTCCTCCTGTTTCCAGATCTTCACAGCTGATACAGATGACAGTGAAAGGCTCCTACTAAAACCCATCTTTTTTCTGCACATGTTGTTCTTTTGATTTTTTCCTACTCACTCAGATCAACTAGATTTCATGCACTTGGTAGACTGTATTTTAAAAGTGTATGTATTTCAGAGAGAAACACTTATGCCAAAATTACTATCTTTTCAATTCCTAGTAGCAAAGGAAGTTAGATATGGTGAAAACGTGTGTTAGAACAGGATGTTACTAGAATTTTCTACCATTCCCAGCTACTAACTTTCCCTTCTCCCCTGAGCTTCAGTGCTGCAGTCCTATTTATTTTCTGTTACTTATTCAAGAAATCTGAAATCTTTATTGTATGTTCCCTCTATTTTGGAGTCTCAGAATTTCCAGATACTAAAGAATGGCTGTAATCTATTCTCTGATCTATTCTTTAGTCCAATCTGTAATCTAATCTCTAACATTCATAATGTATAATAAGGAGAACTATAAGAAAACCTTATTATGTCTCTTGTGTGTAAGACAAGGAGTTCCAATTGGTGTTTCCTGGGATGTATGTATGTTGTATTTTACACATGTGAAGATGCAAATAAAAACAGTGCCTTTGTCTGAATTAGAGAACTACATTTTAAAAAACACTCTCATCAGCCAAAAAGTATGACTACTTCCTTTAAATCTTGCTATTCCTCCATTGCTCATAGTTACATTGGGCAATACATAAAACACATTTTTGCTGTTTCTTTTCTTGTTTCTGCAGATCACCTTTGGATCAATCTTCCTTGGAAATGTTCCTGTTCATGCAGAGGTTCATCGGTGTGCTGGACAGATACATGGCTATAAAGGATGCGTTAGGGATTTTCAAGTTAACAACAAAGAATTGTTTATCATCGATGAGGCTCTTGGAGGAAGGAATGTTGAGAACTGCAATGTTCCCATATGTGATTATAATCCATGTCGCAATGGTGGGACCTGCGCTAGGTAAGAGTTATCTTTTTAATCATTTTGTCATCTATTTACATACTGGGGCTGGTAAGTTCATTCTTAATGAGAAATTATCACAATTTTCTATGTAATGAAGTAATCACTTATCTTTTGTCCTAATAGAAAATACAAGCCCTTCATGCCTAACCAGTGAGATTTAATATCTTATTTGCTTACATACAAAGAGATATAAAATCTAATTACATCACTGACACTCCATGCATACTGGATTGCTGCCAGAATTTCTTCTTGGTCAGCTAGCTTGGTCAGCATGTATTCCCATACATGGTTTGGTGACTAAATCAGACTCTTTGTATAGATACTATGAACAGATTCACATAAGGTCTCATTCCACCTAACAACTATATATTCTAATATACACCTTCATGTTATGTTCTAACTGCTTCATCTCATGTTGTGCTTCATCATCATGCTGTGAAAATATTATATCATCATCTTCAGTGTGGATGAATAAATATTCCTAAAGAACCTTTGAAAGTTACAGTGTACCACACCCAAATGGAAATGGGGTCCAAAAGAGACCTGGGCTAAAAGCACGAACTCTGGCAGTAGTGATGGTTCAATTGCAGCAGAGTTACCTTTAAGTCATAAAAACATGGCTACATGAATGAAAACATTCAGCTTTTAGGAACTAGAGCTTCTTTTCAAATTCATGGAATTTCTGAATCTGCCATGTCAGTTTTAAAAATTGTTCTTAGGCTTCTAGGCAAGTGTCAAACATTACATTAAGCTAAAATTCTTTTACAAATCTGTGTCACTGTGTGTTTGTTAGATTAAAGAATCCTTGAAATGTGTTTTTCTACTCCTCTTCTATGATGTGAGCACATCAAGAAGACCAAATGGGTTTTTGATCTTAAAGCTTTATTTGACCAGAGCATAAGTGACAATAAGATAACTTTAAAATAATGAAGAAGCAACACAATCTGCCTACCAGACTGGTGAAACTGAATCTGTACTTGGAAGTAATGAATCTGTTTCTCCTCAGTTGCTCTTTCCTTTATCTTTGTCATTCCACTGTCATCTGCCATTGTGGAGTACTGTTTAATTTGTAGCTTGGTTCCTGATCTTCAGTATCTTACTGGCAGTAAGGGTTTCCTAACATGTAATCTTAATCTTTCGTGCTATAATTTAAGACCACTGCTTCACACTATTTACATGAAAAAGTGAAATTTACCTCTTTTCTTTTTCTGTTCTGTAGCATTCTATATATTTGAAAACTCTTTTTACATCATTTCTCCTCTCTTTTTAATAGAATAACGGTTATGAGCATGCGTATGCTTTCACATAAGATACTTTTATTATAAATATCCAGCCGGGTGAAAAGATGGGGGAAAATTAGGTAATTAATGCAGATTGTCTTAGAAAAATGGGTATCTTAGAGCATACCCACACTTCTCTCATGACATTACTGTATTTTTAAAGCTCAACTGCAGTAAAGATATTACAGAAATTGAATTTTGCCAGCTCACTGTCTCTTTTACTCTGCTTTAAATATAGAATTACACAGCCTGGAGAACTATTTTTAGTAAATTTAGGATTTGAGTGTCAAATAGTTCCAAGACTAGTTTTGAAAATTCAGAGTTCATTGGATTGTAAATACTAGTTTGGAAAGGGCATGATAGGAGTAACCTAGGAATTTCTTACTATTCTATTCACATACTATTCTATGTGGCCCCACCTCATATGAACCAGATGTTGCAAACCAAGCTTGGCTTATTAAGAAGGCACATCTGAGTGAGGGAAGTAAACTTACGAAATTACTTCACCAATGTTTCGACAATTATGTCAGCCACAACCCTAGTTGCAATTGATTAATACTTTTGTTTTAAAATGTATAAAAACTCAGAAAAATGTAGATATAGACAAGCTTAGCTTTATAGTGCGGAGTACAATTTGGAAGTTAATTGCTCCCGCAAACAATCATCTTTCCAATGTCTCAAACTATTTTTACAGAAATTATTCCTACTATTTTGTTCCCCACGTATTGGTGCAACAGATGGGTCCATTAATGTTAATTAAGTAAGGCTGAAAAATCAAACTCAATTAGCCATAAATTTCAACAGAGAGACATGTATCTTCAGATTTCAACCCCCATGAATGCAACAATTATCAAAAATCCTTAAGGAATTTGAATTTTTCAAGGATGATCTTCTGATATTTTAGGAAATATCTTCCTAGAAACATAGGACTTATTTGGAAGGTGCCTTACAACTACAAGTAGGAAAAGTCATGTGTTAGATCATGTCTCAGATATGTTTTTCTGTATGTTGGAGGACCATAGAATTCTTCATAAGCCTTGAAAAACTGAATTGCCAAAGTAAAAAAATAATCCAAACTGTTTCCTAACTTTCATCTGATATGGATTTGAAAGTCTTTGCTAAAGGTGTAAGAAGAGTTCTAAGTATAGGAAATATTTTAGTGATAGAATTCCATATATTGCATGTACTGAAGAGCCCAGATAAAATGATTTAACAGATTTCTTGGTCTCTTTTTGTACATATCCTTGGCGTTAATGAAAATAAACAGTAGAAACAGTAATTGTGATTTTGACTGCTGTTAGAAACAAGAGAAGCTCAAACTGAAGGGTCTCAAATTTTGGAGGCTCTCAAATGTTATTTTGACATTTTTTACACCTCATTTTCCATCACGCAATGTTCACACCTTTTGCAACTCCAGCAATTGTTGGTGGCACTTTTAGAACTGCTGATATTATTTACAGCTTTGTATTCAGACAGAACTTCCTCTGTTTCAGTTTGTACCCATTGCCTCTTGTCCTGTGGGCAAGAGTCTGGGCACCCCTGAGAAGAGTCTGGCTCCAACTTTTCTAAGCCTTTCCATCATTAATTTATAAAAATAGATCTCTACAACTTTCCCTTCTCCAGTGTAAACAATCCCAGCTGCCCTAGATTCTCCTTGTATAAGAGATGCTTCAGTATCTCCATCATCTTTGTGGTGCTTCACTGCACTCACTCCAGTAAGTCCATCTCTCCCCTGTGCAGGGGAAGCCAGAACTGGACCCAGCGCTCCACGTGTGGCCTCACCAGCCCTGAGGGGAGGGGAAGGATCACTGCCCTCGACCTGCTGGACAGCACTCTTGCTAATGTAGTCCAGGATACCATGGTCCAGGATACCATGGGCTTTCTTTGGCACAAGGGTGCATGCAAGGGTGCATGCCTGGCCCACACTCAACAGAGTGTCCCCAGGTCCTTCCCTGCCAATCTGCTTTCCAGTGGGTCAGACCCAGCCTGTCCTGGTGCCTGGAGTTATTCCTCCTGGGAGCAGGACTTGGTATTTCTGTTTTTTGAACCTCAGGGGGTGCCTGTCTGCCCATCTCTGCAGCCTGTCAAGACCCCTGTGCTGGCAGCACAGCCCTCTGGTGTAGCAGACTCTCCTCCCAATTTTGTCTTGCCCGCAGACTTTCTGAAAGTGCATTTGGTTCCATCATCCAGGTCATTAATGAGATTTGAAATAGTATTGGCCACAGTATTCTGGCCTGCATCAGGAGGAGTGTTGCCAGCACATCGAGGGAGGGGATCCTGCCCCTCTCCTCAGCTCTGGTGAGGCCGCACCTGGAGTATTGGGTGCAGTTCTGGGCTCC
>JAYECN010449519.1:0-20579 GCA_035222435.1 Microcambeva ribeirae | reverse complement strand
GGGCGATGCGTCCCCCGCGGGCGGCCGCTGTCGGCGCCGGCTCCTAGGAGGCGCCCGAGGCGTGGCCGCGTCCCGCGCGGGGAGCCATGAGCGGCGCGGCGGGCGGCGGCTCCCGCTGAGTGCCCGCGCGGCCCGCGGCATGGCCGTGAACGCCGTGCACTGGTTCCGCAAGGGGCTGCGGCTCCACGACAACCCGGCGCTGCGCGAGTGCATCGAGGGCGCCGACACGGTGCGCTGCGTCTACATCCTCGACCCCTGGTTCGCGGGCTCCTCCAACGTGGGCATCAACAGGTGGCGGTGAGTGAGTGGCGGGGCGCGCTCCGGCCGCCCCGTGGGGCCGCTCCGCGCGCGCCGCCGCCGCCGTTACATATGAGCCCGTGCGCGCGCCCGTCGCGCGGCGGGGGGCGGGGGCCGCGCTTCCCGCCGGAGCCTGGGCGCGGGGGGGGCGCTGCTGGTCCTCCGGGAAGGTTTTGGGCGAGGGGATCATCATCATCATCATTACTATTTTTTTTCTTATATAACTTTTGTTAATCACTAGTGATGCTAATGATCTTAAAGTTTGGGGTTTTTTTTTTCTTCTTTTTCTTTCCTTAAAACAAAGAAGTGATAGCACTGTAAAGCTCTTCTGTCATCTGTCCATCCAAGAATGGCAGAGGCTTGAGATACTTGTTACCTTGGTCTACACAGGCAGCAGGGCTGAGAGGAGCAGTCTAATTATGGGGCAAGCAGGGTTTGAGGAGGCTGAACCTTGTAGCGTGAAGGGGGCACTGTCAAATTAGAGATGCTGGAGATTTTCAGTTGAGCTCTCTTCAAGGATTGCTCCTGTCGGATGCAATGCCTTCCGTGCCAGGTCATTAAACACTTTGCCACGAAGTTGGTTCCCCTTATTTATTTCAATCTTGAGATGTCTTAATTGCCATCATACTTCTTGTTTAAGGAAGCTACAAATATTAATAATATGCCTTCTGTAAACTTTTAACGTGGTGGTTATTCTGTTTTCACTGACAAGAATAAGGTGCATACCTTAACAATTATTAAGTGGTATTTCCCTTATCTGCGGTTTATAATGCACACTTATTTTATGGAGACTTTCAAAACTTCTTTCTTGCTTTGAAGGAGATAAGTTCTCTTGTGTTACAAATCTTAACTTTATAAACAAACTTTTTCTTATGAATAAGGTGTGAACAGTTACTTAAGCTTTAAATGATTATATTCAACTGGAACCAGTCAAAGTGGTGAAAAACTGCATGTCCAGAATATTTCACAGATTTCTCATGTATTTTGTAACTGGGAGGAGAGAGAGAGAGAGAACGCATGTGTGCCAAATCATTTTTGGCTGTATGCTGTGAGCCAGTGAGTGATGGACAAATGTGAACTTTATGATCTTGGCAAAAGGAAATCCATCTCTGTAATGCTACTGCCTTCTCTTTTTCTATTTTTTTTTCTTGCTATTTAATGTGATCGACACTTAATACAGTCCTTACATCTATGCATAAAACATTTGTTAAGCCTTCACCGTTTCATTTTTCTTTGGCAGCTCTCAGTGTTACAGAAGACTTTGCCAGCATTGGGTTTTATGTTGGAAGAGAACCGTCTTTGGTCAGAGAGGGTGGGTTTCTTGTTGAGGAGGGTTATTCATCTTTTAGTCCCTTTGGTGGGAGGGAGCTCTTTTCCCACTGAAAAATAAAGATCTCTTAGAAGGAGGTTCAGTTACAACATCACAACCCTCAAAGCACTTCATCTCCTGGGATCTGAGTATCCTCGAGGCACATGCTGCATGTGCATTTGTATAGATCTTACTCCTCTGGAGTCCAGTTTTGTGAGATTTCTTCATTTTTTTCCTGAAGCGGGGCGGGGGGGGGGAATAGCTGCTAGGACTTTATGCTTATTGATCTCAATAACTTTTCATTTAAATGAACAATTCATAGTTTGTAATTAATCCATTTGAGGTGCCAGTAGTTTTAATGCACTGTTTTTACACAGCTGTAAGCCACTCACATTTTAAGTATGCATGCTTAAGTAAAATGATACTCTTTTGTTTGACTTGCCAGCCTCATTCAGTACTTGTTACTGATTGTCAAGTATTTGAGCTCCTTCCTTATTGGGTGACTTCTTACTCACATGTATGTAGAATGTCGAATTGGTCAAATATTTTATTTGGTATTAGGAGCGGAAGCTCCTCAGCATCTGGGACATGAACCAAATTCAATCTTCTGCTGTGGATTTACAACAATCCTTCCTTATTTATGGCTTGATTTACATAAACTCTCTTGATGTCCTGATGAGTTGAGGAGCCTAATGCCCTAGGCTCGCTGCTATTGCAAAACTCTTGTCTGGCAGAGTTCAAAGTTTGACTAATAGAATGAACATGAGGAAGAATGGTGTAAAAAGAGTAGAAACCATCAAGTTTAGTTTCCTTTTAGAAACAACATTGTGTGCTGGCCACTATTTAGTGAGTTGGTTTAGACCAGTTGTGGTTCATTTCAGAGATGTATTTTTAAACGGTTAGTATATAGGTACTTTCTGAGGAACTTTTAACATTCGTGAAACAGTCTTGAACTAATATTTTTGTGTAATTGCACTGTTGAGTAACTCTAATTGCTGAATAGTCACATGGCCTTACTGACCTCCTTTCTCTTGGCATTCAGCCGACCAATCCTAAAATCATGAACTCTACATAACAAATATGAGGCCTTCATCAACTCGTTTCAATTTTCTGGTTCTGTTTCTTACCATTGCCTCTTCTCTCAAGCTATCAACTAGGTCAAGATGATTCAGTTGCCACTGGAACACTGTTTTCTCTATAATGATTTTTCTAGTGTCATTCACAGACATGCTTAAGAGAAGAGTTATTCAGTACAAAGACAAGGTGATGGAGAGAAGGCAGGGGCTGCGATGATGAGGATACTAAAGGCAAAATTGCTGTGATACTGCCCTACAGTTTTGTTCATTCCTCTTAAACTTCTGACACTGGAATTAGCATGCATCTAACTGTCCACAGAGCAGACAAGAGTGCAGCTTGCGTCCTCTAACAAGTAACCATTACCTACTTATGATAAAATATATTCCTATGTACTCACAGGCTTTTCCATATTAAGGAGAGTGAGATCTTGTGTTAGCAATATCGTTTATGGGATGGCTTCATTTAGCTCTTGCTTTAGTGCAGCATGGCGCTGGATCAAAATTTTTTTTTTGAAAGGTAAACATTCCATTGGCTGCTGCGTAAGAGTTTACTTTAGCTAATTATTTACTCTTTTAGTTTGTTTTGTGAGTGTGCATATGTCTTTGACCGGCTAGTTAAAACGTTGGAAATAAAAAAAAAAAAAAAAAAAAAAAAAAGTATTTTGGGCGGGGTGGGAGAGGGGTGTTATACTTTTCCAGTCTTTGAGTTACTCTCTCTAATTCATCAAAAGAAGAGCTTTCGTTACTAAAATAAGTATAATACAATTTGCTGTGTATATCTAGTTGACTTTGTGAGAATATTCACATGTTCAATACCCTACAAAGATAGATGGTTATATTAATTTAGGTGAAGGCAGTGATATGATGGATTTTTAATGCTTGTACGTTAAAGTATATTAAAAACCTAGACAAAAAGCTTTTCTTTGCCAGGACAATGATTGCAATTCTTTAAAAATGGATTTTGGTTTAAAGTTAATATTTAGACATCTTTCTGTAGTATCCATTATTTTTTCTGCTGTTATGTATTTCTGGTTTTGAAAATATACTAACAGTTTCAGATGATGTTAGTAATGGTTTGTCCTGTAGAGACTCTTTTGTTAGATGTGGGGTTCATTGGTGAAGAAAATGTTTTAATAAAACTATTTTATGAATGATTTGTATTAAATGATGATATATCTATAGGAATATATATAGTAAAATATGTCAAGCTAATTATTTAAGGGTAAGGTAATTGTTGAAAACAAAATCAGATGGTTCTTCAGATATCAAACTGGGCATACACTGGGTGTGTGAGTAACAGCAGGTTTGTATGTATTCTGTATGTGTTCTGCAGGTATTTTGAGGTTTCTTCTGCAAGGTAAGTAGCCTGTGCTGACCTCTGCTATAGCTACTGTGTAACAGTTAAGCCAACTTCGATATTTCTGTGCTGTGCTAGAGCCATGCCTGTACCTTGTTTTTTCATTAAGTTGCTCCAAATTCTGGTTCAGTGAGTGATCTGAAGCCTTTTTGTCCAGCCAACCCACTAAATTAAGGGTGATGGGACATCTGCAGTCCAAATCTCGTGTTGCAGGGTAGTAGCTTGCCCTTGGGAGCATTGTGTTCAGAACAAAGCTCTTGGGTGTGAGACTAGAGAGCTCCTCCAGTGTCAGGTCTAAATTCCCGAGCTGTTCCCTTTCACAGCAAGTATCGTGTACCCTAAAATGCCTGCACTTCAGTGACACCCTTTTTAGTCATATGTAATGTTTTTATGTAGTTCATAGCGTTATATAACCTGGTTCTGGGAGTTGCAAAGTACGTCACTCAACCCTCGTTTTAATCCTGCACTGCTGATGAAAGGGGAGGTTCCCTTGGCTTGTGACCGCTCTGGTACGCAGCCCTGGGGCCAGCTCACAGGGCTGGCTGGGACAGATAATTAATTTATTTACTTGTTTTGGGGAAGATCTTGCCAGCACAAAGGTGGTAGCGGTAACGAAGGGTCACGGGTGGGTGCTTTTCCTCTCAGTGGAAGTAATGCTCGTTTGCTTAGTTTCTGCTGAATGGCTTTGTATCGCCGGGTTCTGTACATAGCTATGGTTAAACTAGGTGGATAAATCTGTAGTGGCTGGTGTGGAGAGAGCAGGTGGAACTGCAGACCGTACCTTAACAAAATGTTCTGTAAGTTGTTTTTCCAAGGAGCGATCATTGTAGGCCAAAAATTCCGATCGGCACTTGCACCACTTGCTTGTTGACTGCAAGCCTGGTCTTGAAGGAATCTGATTCTTCAGACTAAGAAATTCTGAAGTTCTTGAGGTCTGGATTTACATGATTGAGCTCTGTTTTTGAGTATGTGAAAGGAAGACCTGCAAGAGAAGTTCACCATATATATAAAAAAAAAGACTAGTGTTTGGACTTTGAGCTGTGTATCAAGGGTCAAATATGCTCTAGAAACAACTGCATCAGATTATTTAATTCTTCTCCTTTTGGGACCCGCAATTTACTTTCATCTGTCTGTCTCTAGCTGAAAGTAGCTTTCTGTAGATAATTAAGAATACAGATTTTTTTTTTCATCTGATTATTATGCGGCAGTGTCAATGAATTGTTTGTTCTGAAACACTTCATGTTATTTTGTGTCTCGTTCCTCTTTTGGCCATTTTCGTGTAAGCATATTTGTCTTCAGGAAAAAAAAAGTTATCATTAGAATATCCCAGTTTTGTGGTATCAATTTTTTGATGATGGTACGTATGATTTGGAGGTCTTCATTTTCAAGCAAAGTGACTCTTTTCCAGTCTGCCACAAATTGTGGCACGTTTTTGGGTTAGTTGCATAACAAGTGATACAAGGAAGGTCAGGCTGCCCGTGAAGGCAGCCATTTATTTATTCTTTCAGTGCAGAAGTTTATATTAAATTCAGATGTATTAATTTGTGTACTGAAAGAAACTCCTTGCTTGAGGGAATTCTGTGGCCTTTCTATGGTGAACTAAAAAGGTCAAAGTCAACTTTCAGGTTCTCTGCCACGTAGGACAATAGATGAACTGTAATTATAATGTTCTTGCACTCTCAAGCCACCCCTTCTGTTTCAGGGGCATCTGTATGTGCCCCTTTGTGCAGGGGTAAGGGTTTACTGGAGGTGACATGCAGTGGGGAGAACTGGAGAAAATGGATGAATATGACTATGTTCTGTTTCAGGTATGTGAGCTGGGATAGCTGTGACAAAAGTCTTCATTTAAATCTCTGGTTTTGGAGCAGTTGTGAATCCAGAGCATGCTGGTTAATAATGCTGAGATATTAAAAATTGACAAATCAGTTTTATTAGTTTTGTGGACAACACCTGGGCTAGAGTGAAAATAGCCTCCTGAAATAACTAGATTTTCTTCTTAAGACTTTAGTACTCTTAGCTGTTGGAGTATTTGAGAGGCCTGAATATCTACACTGGTAAGCTCAGGTAAGAAATACAAACTCGTTAAAACTCAGGGCTCGGGAATAAATTCAGGCATCAAACTACAGATCACTTTGTACAAACATAATCACTTTGAAAAGCGCTAGCCCATCCTGTTCATTAAAAAAGGGTTCAGATTATTAGAAACAGTCACTTCTTCCACTTGAGCACGGATCTGAATGGTATCTGCGTCCCACACGTTTAATTTCTGTGATATCAGAGACACTTGGGCTTTTGTTATGCATTGTTTTCTCCTGTAATTTATTGGAGTAATTTTCTCAGCCTGCATGTAAAACTTAGTTTATCTGAGCATTTCTTTGTTGGGAAGCATTTCCGTTTCTGTTCAGTCACACATTGTCTTTTGTCGTATGTTTCTGCTTGTGGTTCATGGACTGTTGCAAAGCTCTTGCACAGGGAAGGCTTGGTTCCTTGTGAAACAAACTATCAAGAAATAAATCAGCAACATTGAAGCAAACGCCTCTGCTTAAACTCCAGTGGGAAGCTGTAGTATAACTGTGTAATGAGTTGCAGATTTAATTATTATTGAATCTGCAGCGAAGAAGATGACATATCTGTGGCACAGGCTACTTAGGAACAGCTCCTGTAATGAAAACTTGTTTTTTCTCATCTATTCCCATTCTTAACTTGTGTATGTTTTCAAAAGCCCTGCTAGTAACTATGTTGCTTTGAATTTGCAGTTTTGTTAGCATGTGGGGCTGTGTGTTACATAAAGGCTCTTTCCTGCAGTTGGGGTTCTGTAAATTTGCGAGTCCTAGTAGATCCAAGCGGGATGTGCCTCTCCTAAGGGTGCAATTTGTGGCCTGGGAAGCGCTTCCCTCCTTGCAGTGAGGATCCTATAGAACTCAGGACATTTCCAGATATTTCTTTTCCTTAATGCTGGTGCCAGCATTCTGCTTACCTTGCACTAAAGGTATGTCTTCATGATGGGGTTAAACCATGCTGCTGCCTTGTGTTGGCAATAGCAGTCCTAGAAAACCATCAGTGATGGAAGAATATTAGTCTTGAAATGAGGAAGTTAGTTGATTTGTGGTGAGGTTGCACAATTACGACAGCAAATGCAAGAGAACTCTGGAACTAGGGCCAGGTAATGCCTTACTGCAATGAAGACATGCATGAATGATCATAAGGACAGAGATGAGAGGGCAACCTTTACCACAAGGATGAATAAATAGGTAACTCCTTCATACAGATTGATTGCTTGTCTCTTCCTGCCCCATATAATGTACAGTGTCCGTGGTTGTAATTTTGCTCTGTACTGAAGATATGTAACACCATGGCAGGGTTACCTCAGCAGTTGATGTGGTTCTGAAATACTGGAGAAGTGGGGGAAAAAAAAGGCAAAATCCCATTGTGATAAGTGACATTTAAATAGTCAATGATTAACTTTCCAAAATTTTGGATTAATTGAAGAATCTCTTCTCTGTGAAGAATTTTGTCTTGTGAACTTCCTCTGGGTTGAGATACTATTTGTGTGTAAATTCTTCATCTTTATATTCTTAAGAGTAAACAAACTCAATTTTTCTAAAAGTGTATTTGGGTGTCTGAACAGCTTTTCAGTGACTTTTTAAAGCCAGCTGTCTTGAAGGAGGGAGAGAAAATAACATGGCATTTAGTAGAGATTGCCTGCTATTCTGGCTTCCTCACTGCTCTTGCATGCGAGACGTGACTATGAGTCTGCAAAGCTGAAATATGCATTTAAAATATTCTGCTTTTTGCCATCAAAGCCACAGAGGAGTTTTTGTGTATGGAAAGAAGTTTGTACTTTTTTTGTGAGTCCCACTACCAGTGAACTCAAGAGGCTGAAACTTTCATAGCTTCAGCAAAGGGCAATCAAGCAAGGATGTTAAACCAAAGTGGATTTTTTTTTTTTTTTAACTCATATTATCTCTGGCTAAATCCTTTGGCTTTCCAACACTATCTTTCCGTAGGTGGCACGCTTATTAAGAACTAGTTCACTGTGCTTTGTCTATGTTTCCTTGTAGGCAGCTTAGTTGTTTGCTATTTACTGTTATCATGCAGTCTATCCCAAACTCAGTGAGTGCTTTTTTTTTGATGACTTTGGCCTTTTCATTTTGTTTTCTCCTGTGTTCCATTTAACTGGTTTGAACTTAGAAACATTTGCTAACATGTAGTTTCTTTTGTCATGAACAAATGACAAAAAAGTTGTTCATGAGTTGGGGGAATAAGTTCATACCAGCTGAAGGGTACATAAGAGCAAAAGTTTTAAGTTAGTATGGCATTGATATTTCAGCTTTCAGTAATAAAGATTTCCCACTCTTATTTCAAGACTTTTATAATCTCAAGAGACTCATATAAAAATTAGTCTTGATCATCTAGTCATGGATGTGTTTCAGTAATCAGAGATTTTTCATTTCTATGTTTGATTGAAGTTTCCTTTCTATAAGCCTGTTTCTAGTAAATCGGCTCTTGAGCGTATTTTATTTTAATGGTACTTTTTTTTTTTTTTTTTTTTTTTTCCTCTCCTCTTCCTAAACAGGAAGGTTGAGGTTTTGTGGAGATAACATAGATCATCTTCCCCTTTACATTTTAGGTTTTGACTTCTTTCTTTTTTTCAAGTATCATGCCATCAAGTACTAAGCACTGCATCCACCGAGAACCTTACTGGAGTTCTCTGCCGTTTCTATAGGAGACAGCACAGGAGACTTTACCTTTTTTGGCACTGGAGGTCAGTCTTTCAAATTGCAAACTGTTACTAATGATCCTCTGGCGCTCTTGCAGCAGCAGCCTTTCTTTTTATGACTTTTTTGTCACTGTTTTTCCCCCTGCTTCTCCCTTCACCTCCCGCCACTCCCGAATTCTGCCTCTGTGGCACCTCTTGCTGCTGTAGGACTGCTCGTCGTTCGTGCAGCGGTGAAGTTAAAGCTGTGGCTTTCTGCTGGAAGAGAGTACTGTTTGCAGGAGTAGTGCTCTCATTGCATATGCTTTATCCCAGTGTGCGGGTGGGGGGAATTTCAAAACTTACTCCACTCACAGTACTTTTTTTTTTTTTTTTAATGGATACCGGTGTTTTTCCTGAGGAACTTGCAGGGCTTAAGGTAAAGTAAATTTGCGGGAGGCTTTGGTGCATGTTCTTGTCTTTCTTAATAATAGCTACCTCTGTCACATCTTCTATTAACAGAGTTTTAGTTAGAATCATAGTTTACCTCTTGCTGGAATGTCTTGTCTTCCATTTGAAAATACCGGTCAATTCTGCTTGCCTCCTAAAAACTTAACTTGAATGAAAGCTTCTGAATTCAAGGCTTGTGTAAATTGATCAAAAACACCTATAGCACAATCATTGTGACTGAAGTTTGAAGGTTTTTAGGCTTTGTTCTGCAGAGATAGCCTGCTAACTTTTCAATTAAAAGTTGTGCTGGTAACCTTACTTCAGAGGAAAGAAGTTTAATAACCATTAGTAACAAGGTAAACAGAAAACTAATGGTCGCAGTTGCTTTCTGGGGTTGTATTGTACCTATTTATGTTCCCACTCCACAATTCTTGCAAGATCGAATATGTTTTAAAGACCTGTACGCTTTACCTGTCATTTGTGAGGAGTTTTGTTTTCCTTTTAGGCAACTTTGATATTCAGACCTATAATAAAATAATAAATATCTTCACCAACTTTTGCTCGGGTATAATGCTGAAGCATTGTGTTTGCCCTGAAGGCTGCTGCCAGATATTGACACCGTCTCAGAACGTGTTTATTTGCAAGTAGTTGTTTATTTTGACAGCTTTCCTATCTATTTTCTGTGAGCACCTTATATTTTGAATGTTGACTTAGTACATTTTGAACTCAGAGCATATATTAGCTTTCACTTAACCTTTAGTAGCCAGGGCTTCTAAATACAGCATGGATCAGCGTAACTGATCTGTTGCTCGTAAATGGGGGAGGCCTTTATCTGTCTTTTTCAGCAATAAAGTTCAACTGCACCATAAAAATCCTCCCAGAACATTTCAAAAGTGAACTAGAATTTCAGCTCCTACTACAACAGTTACGTATCACTAGGAAAGTAGGTCATTGTGGCAGGGAGTAGTCCAAACAGCCGCCGCGTTGCTAGAGCAACGACCTACTTTAAGAAACTATTTTTGTTGATTCATACTGAAACATTCCCCTGGCAAGTCGGATAAGGAAATGATCAGGTTATGAGCAATATAGTAAGGAAAACTGTTAAGTTCCTAGTTTTCCTGTTGCTGTTTGCTCTGTATTACCCCTTGATCTTGAAGCACGGGGATTAAGCAAGTCAAGTTTGTCGGATTGACCTCTAGTGGGGAACACCTCTTCCTCCTTGAAGGTCTTGCACAGCAGTAACGCTTGCTTATCAGTGGCGATTAAGCTTCCAGCTTGGAGGCTACAAATGCTCACCCATCACTTTGGGGTGAACACTTTTGGCTATGGAAATACTTTCAGAGAAGAAGAATACATATGGAATAGCTATCTATCCTCTTTATTTATATTTATGTATTTTTTTATATATAATATATATAAAACACATATACTCCACATATATATTTCTATGGAATATATATATTTCTTGACATTTATATATCTCTTTATATATTATATATATCCTCTTATATGTCCTCATATATTATTTCTCTATATTCTATATATATTTATATATATATTATATATATATTCCGTATATATTTATATGGAATATAAATGAATATATTATGCATCCTCTTATGTATATTTTAAAATGTTATATCTATGAAATATATGTCTTCTTGAGATACATATATGTCTGTGTGTATGTGTGTGTGTGTTTTTTTTTTTTTTTCTCCCCTCCTAAGAAGCAGAGCTTTTCTCTAGAATATGCGTGGTTTCTGACTGCTAGATACTAACTTGCTGTTGTTTTTAGTTGCTCTGTCTTCCACATTGTGTAGCAGCCCTCAGAAAGGTGCTGTGGTTCCTCACCTCAAACTTCTTTTTCTGTTGCTCTTAATTGGCAGCCTTCCCTGCTGCCTCCCACAGCCCTTCTGCGTTGCAACTACTTCTGAGGCTGGCACAGGCCAACTGGAAAAAACAAGGTGGCTGTGTGTTGCCACTTAGTTTTCAGTTGCCTAGCTTTATTCTTTCAGCAGTCTAGGGAGTCAAAAATGAGTGTGGTATCTAGGAGGTGATTTTTTTTTTTTTTTTTTTTTTTTTTGCCCCCCCCCCCCTCTGCTAATGAAAGGAACAGGTAGACAGGTAAAATGAAGAGGGAAACAGTTCTAGGAATAAAGTTTTCATTCCTTTTAGAATAATAGTTCGTGTGAACTGCTGTCACTCCTAAAGAGGTGATGGAGTATTTTTAAAAATCTATTTAGTAAAGTGGAACATTCTAATATATATATATATATATTTTGTATTCATTTAATTTAGTTGCTTCAAGTGAGGTATTGAGGTTGGTCACTGAGCCCAGTTTATCCTGACCTTCTATAGTCCAGTGAATTGCTGCTGTTGCGGCAGATGAAGATAGTGTGTTTATCTAAAGGTTATTTGAATTTTTCAGCTGTCATTTCAGCCTTTGTGTTTTAATATTGTATACCTGAAATTATGTATTGAGCTCATTGCATCTTTTTAATCAGATATAGACTTTGAAGTGAAGGCTTTTGTCAGCATGAAATGAGCCGTGAAGTCCATTATTCCGTTTATGCTGTAAGAAAGCTAGTCCAGAAAGGAGTATTTCTGGACTTAAATAGCTTAATAAATAAAGGTTCTTTACTTGTATATTTTATTTTTAAGTATTTCTTTAAAACATCTATTCTTTCTGCACTGTTATTACTCGGGTCTTAACAGGTTTCTCACAAAACAGCTGAGGCTGTAGGGGCCCACAAGATCATATAGGGCAATCCCCTGCTTGAGCAGGTTGCCCAGGACCTTGGCCAAAGGCTCTTGAGCATCTCCAAGGATGGAGACTCCAAAATCCCTCTGGGCCAAGTGACCCCCCTCGGAGAAAAGGTATTCCCCTCTGTTCAGGTGCAACTTGCTGTGTTTCAGCTTGTGCCCATTGCTACCTGCCCTGTCACCAGGGCCTAGTGGCAAGAGTCTGGCCCCATCCTCTTTATACCCTCCCTTCAAATACTTAAACACATTGATAAGATCCTCCCTCGGTCTTCTTTTCTCCAGGCTGAGCAGCCCCAGCTCTTCCAGCCTTTCTTCGTATGACAGGTGTTGCAGACCCTTAATCAACTTAGTAGCCTGTGGTCAGACTTTGCTCCTTTAGCTTCATCTCTCTCTTTGGTTTTGCAGAGCCCAGAACTCTGCCCATGTTTAATTTACATTCAGGTGTAAATGACTAATACTAGTTTTGAAAGACAAGCCCGGAGAGTCTTGGCTGCCTTGATTCATAAGAGCAGTAATGGAAAGCTAGCATAGTGCTGCATATCTGACCACTGCAAGGCAAGCACTGCCAAAACGAAATCCTGTCAGCTTTAATGAAAACCTAAGAGCAGCCTTCAGGTGTTTTTTGTTTGTTTGTTTGTTTTTGGTTTGTTTTTTTTTCTGGCATCTGAGCTTCCTACTTTTTTGTTTTGTTTTTATTTTGTTTATATGAGAAGGCTTCAGGTCTTTCCTTAATTCTCTTTTCTTGGTATAATAGACTTTTCAGATATGGGAAACCAGTGACTTATCATGGAATTATATCTTAAGGACTCTACATTTATACAGTATAGATGAGAATACACTTTTCCTTCAGTGTCAGCTCGCACAGGACTATATCTTGCTATAATGCTTTTATGTCTCTTTTTTTTGGAGTTTTGATAAAGAAGTATTTCTGTAAAGTGTGTTTAAAACGAGGCAGAGCTGTTACATTCTCGTGGGTGGATTAGATTGTGAAGAGTAATGTGGCTGAACAATTTTGCTCAGTGGCGGGAATAAAAAGCAGGCCACCCCTGGTTTAATTGCATCAAGCCTTATGAGCAGCTCACTTAAACAAGAGGACGTGGACTCAGGAGAATAAGCAGCTTGAAACTTATTTAACCATGAACATGTTTCTGCTGTCAAATAGCTGAGTGATGTAATTTGCATCGAGGTCCTATTTCCCTTGCTGTCCATGCTGCAGATATGTTTGCTCTCAGGCTTTCTTTTAGGAAAAGCAATTTCTTCAGCTAGTTTCTTCTGATATGAAGCCCAGGTGCAAAATACAGATGATTAATGGCACTGTAGGGCCCTGGGACAGTGTTTGAGGGCCAGAGAAGGCCCAGACCCCAGTGCCACATGTGCGCTATGGTTTCAGCCAGGGCACTGTGCAGAGGTGCTTGAATGTGAGCTGCTCCACACCAGTTAGCATAGAGTCAATGCTCTATTGTCTTTTTTTGGGTAAAATCTGTGAGTGATGATAGGAAAAGCAGGATTTAGATAGGCCTTATGAGGCCCTGATGTTCAGGAGAGCAACTTGCATCTTACATGGAATTGGCAGAGGGCAAGTAAAAGGGACTTTCATCTGTCAGAGAAGAAACAGAAGATTAAAGGAAAAAAACACTGAGTGTGTAATTTCACAACTGAGCAAGACATATGAAGGTACAAGTCCGTTAGCCTGGTATTACCAGAATACTGACCCTTACAACAAGCAAGTGAGTTGAGATGTTTGCTGCTACACATACAACTCCCTAAATTAATTCCTGTAGGTGCTTTTTGAGCATAGAGTTTAGATCCAGATCTTTACTGAGATTAAGTGCACTGTTTGCTGTAAAGTATGGCACACAGAATAGGAGCTAAATCCATATTGCAGTTTGGAAGACTAGGAATGCTCCTTGAATAGGACAAAAGGAATTTTTGTAGGTCTCCTCTCTCCTCCTTGGGAATAACGACTGTGGAAAAAGGAGTTAAATCAGAAAGAAATTAATGAGGAATGATATGTAAGGAAATTATAACTTGTCTAATATAAGCTAGCTAAATTCAAATGTAGTTTCTTAATAGAGTGGTATCTCTTGCTAAAGTTGTGTTCTGCCTCTCCGTGTATGTGAGAATGCAGGAGCTTCAAAGAAGATCCTCCCAAAAGGACTTGGCTTGGAGATGTGTAGAGACTGAATTTTAAATGTTGCTTTATCTCAAGTTTTGCTGTATGCCCCTTCTTTCATCCTTTTTCAAAGAATTCAAATCTGAATTTTCTTTAAGAACCAGTTTCACAGTAATCATGAACACTACAGCTGCACTCAGGCTTGGGTGCATCTTGCCTGCTTTCTCCCTCATGCTTTTGCTTTGCCTTGCAGGTAGTAGTAACAGTTGTAGATGGTAAAGAAGCGGCGGGGGGAAAGCAACGCACATCTGTCTTGGTTTGTTTTTTGTGTGCACAGCAGCTTTTATTAAGTTATGAAAGATGCTGAAGTTCGCAATCAGGCTATAAAGGAACCTTTTGTTCCCCCCTGGTTATAGAACCCTGCAGGAAATTAGTTAGGAAGAACAGGTTCACCTCACTGAATAGAGAGAACTTTTGCCTCGTCTGGTGTATAAGTTTAAAGGATAATACCTGTAATCAGCTGTATTACTGCATACCTTTTTAGGATATGAAAGTTGTATGCTTATTCCCTAATACAATGTAATGTGATAAAACAAGCCTCTGTGTGACCTTGATTTTGTAATAGGAAAATATTATTGTGGCCTGCTGCCAAGGGATGATGTGAAGTGTACATAACGCTCAAATCCTGTCTGAGCTTAAGCTTCTTACAGTTTCACAAGAACATGCTGCTCATGCTGCCTAAGACACATTGGTTTATGCAAGTCAAACAGAAGAATATCTGAGAAGATATTAAAAAATTATGTATAGAAAAATCAAATATCAAATACTTCTCAGTGTGGCATATAGCTGTTAGATGAAATCTGTGTAATGATTCCTCTAGAAGCAAATATGTGAAATACATTTACCTAGATGGTATTAGACCTTTATAACAGTGTGTCTGAACATACAGCAGAGTATCAGATATTTATTAAATAAATGCCCAATAATCTCTCTTCCATGAATGGAAGTAAATGTTACATGATGTATTGATGCATTTGGTGTCTAATGCTGTAAACTTTACTCATTCAAGTATTAAAGCAGTTGATGCTATACTGCATGTAATATTTTTTTTTTTGAGTCTGGTTCCTTAATAAAGTCTGTAGGAGACAAGCAGGAATAACTGATAGCAATGTTGAAAACAAATTTGAATTGAAATTAAAAACAAAAAACATTGGACTGCTCAGGATAATGCTGATAAACAAAGTCTAGATGGTGTTCAAACATCCATAACAACATAATCTCGTGTTTGATAGTGTTTTTCTTTTGTTGCAAAGAATGAAATGAAAGATGTGGCATGAGGGCGAGTGATTGCATAGAAGGTCTTTTAAAAGGTTAGTTAAGCAGAAGTTTGGATGAATTGCCAGAAGGTGACAGTCTTGTTGTGAAGCCTGGCTATAGTCCATTTTGTATTGCAGCGATAGCGCAGGCTAGTGCTGCTGCCTCTCCTAGCAGCTTACATTCTGAATCTGAGTCAGTTCAGAAGGAATACAGAATAAATTTGAAATTAAAACTCTTTGTCCATCATTTTACCACCACCATTTTCAGGTGTGGGTGACTCCTGAGAAGTCATTGGATTTTTCCGTCAATTCACACTAACTATGCTCACTTCACAGTGGCAAGAGTGGATCTGTGTTACTGCTGTTTCTGAGTGTTCATCATTCCTAAAAATAACACAAATTTGAAGCCTTAAAAAGAGTGACTAAAGGGATCTTTTCTCTTCTTGCAAACTGAAATGCTAATGCCTTTTAACCTCATGCTACTGGCTTTAGTCCTGTTGATATTACAGAGTCAGGATGTCTGCGTGATGTGATGTTTAGCTTTGACTGTTTTTGTTAACACTTTTGTTAACTATGTTAACAATAACTTTTGAACTTCTGCCTTGATGATACCTGCTTATTTCAATAGCATCTTAGTTAAAATTATAGTCTGTGCTACCAGAATCAGTTTCTAACCATCACTGCTAAGATGCAAAGGGGGAAAACATCTAGCTTAGAGTTTTGGATCTCAAGCAGGCTTTTCATAATTTGCGACAGGGAAGGCTGTGGTTTGGAGTAAACAGATAAGATCATGTAAACTTTTTGTAGAGAATGTGGCCATCAAAAGCTCACATGAAAATTCTAAATATCATTAAAATTATTAGACAACCTTGAGCAAAAATAGGTGTGTGATGCCCTCTAAGAATGTTGCTTGGTGACAGGTGTGTTGCTCGTGTATAACGTAGAGCATGAGCATCTATTTTGGTGGGGGAAAGCCTTTTCTGTCTCCTTCCATCACCTCAGTCACATATGGACCTTACATAGTTTGCTGCTGTGAAATTATTAGTGGATTTTTCCTTCTTTGCCTTGCCTCAGAGAGGGTAAAGACCAGATGCAGAAACCTGAACTGACATCCTTATCTGATAAAATAATTTGTATGTCCTTCCTATGTCTTTTTGATGAAGTCATGTTATATTCTGCTTATTCAGGATGATGAAGAAAGTGCTTCCCTTTTTCACTCTTAGGTCGAGAGGAAGAAGTTGCTTGAGATTGAATACTGTGCCAAGTTGTGTTACTTTGGGTGAAGTGTAAGAGAGTTCAAACCTAGCAGCTACTCTGGAGAAACTGCTGCAAAAGTTCATGTACCGAAAATAAATGACTCTTTATGAGAGCAAGGTTTCATGTTTGGTTTCAGTTCACAGATTTATTTTCAGTGTACTGTTGTTAAGCTTAAAAAGGAACATATTTGTGAGCATTTTGATGTGTCTCTTTGGAGAGAAAGCTCAAATAATTTAGCCTAGTCTGGGCTAAAATACTGCTCTTAATTATGCTCAGATGTGCGCACTGAACAAAATGTGCGCCTGTTCCTGGTCTGCATTGAGTGACTATGCATGGATTCATGGAGTTAGAGTAATTCAGAACTATTTTCCATTGCAAACAAGCCTTACCAGTCAAAGTGCTACCTTGAAAAACTAGATCTATAAAACAATTGCTTCAGATCCCAAAGTAGTTTTCACTGACAGGACTGAAAATGATGAATACTTGTTCTTCTGTTAGCATACTTAAAAATGCATGCGTGTGTTGACTATGTGTGTATGTTATTACTTCTCCCCCAGCTGATTGGTGTCTGATAGATCATGCCCTTAGTGAGGACAGGAATTGAATGCAATGTATCATAACACCATGCTAAAAATAAGGAAAGTTCTCAAATTAAATATGGTCCTGTGAAATAAGTATCACTTAAAAAAATCATTTCACATAAGTATACAGTAGCAGATAGGAATGCTGCAGTTTGGAAAAGTAGGATTTTTCCTTTATATTCAGAATATTACGTATTTTGGTAAATCCAAACCTAGATATTATTCAGCATGAAATTAACCATGGCGAAGTTTCAGTGCTGCTTCTCTATGCCTTAAACTCATAAGGAAAAAGGTGAAAGTTCTGCTTATGACAAGTATTTGCTTCAGCTGGAAGTTTCTTGGTAGTGACTTTATCTAGAAGCAATGATTTAAGAAGGTTCATTTTTTTTAATTGAGCAAGGCAGGTCTATCTAAGGACTTCTCATATAAGTGTTATTAACATTTTAATGAAAAATGCCTTTGAAAGCAATACTGTGGGTTCCATTATTTGCAGTTCACCTTGTTGAGCACATTTGGTCCGATAGAAATATTCCAGTATGTTTAAATTGCATATTTATTCCAAGTAATCTAATCACATTCAGTTGCAAACTGAATCCATGTTCTGAAAGTCAAAAATGAGTCATCTTTTATGTTGCGTTACATAGACAGCATAGGGTCACTGGAGTTTAATTTGCTCTATTATCTTTGAACAATATGTTATGGGGGACAGAATTACTGCTCAAGCTGCGGTTTGACTGCCTCTCCTTCCTTTTGTTCTGCTTTAGTTCAAGTGTGGTTGTGTAGTTGTTCTGGAAGGTGTTTTTTGTTGCTTGCCTCTCCTCTCTCCCTTCCTACATCTTTTTAAGAATCTGAGGCTAGACCATTATGAAGAGCGATGCTTAATGCAGGCAAACAGATTAATGACTTGTGTTACTTGGGTTTTAAACATTAATAAGACAGACTGCTGGCGGATGGTGCACTCGAACGTTGCAAGTGCACCGTTACCTTGCATTTGACGCTGAGCTACGCCAAAGCAGCAACTGTTTGCTAAGCACATGAGTTTGCTGGAGGATGAAATGCAGGAGCAGTAAGAGATGGTTGAGAGAGATAATTGAGAAGACTTTGGAAGCCAACAAAACAGGGATTAAATAGTATTAAGGGCAAGTTTCGGGCCCTTGGAAGTGAATTGAAGACTGGGTCAGTGCACGTAATCTCCTCGAAGAGGATTTTACCAAGTCCAGGCTGGAGGCTAGAAGCGATATCTTCTTCCTAACCTAGTTGGTGATAGCATAAAGACAAACTGAGAAAAGAGAAGCAACTGAGATGCAAACTGAAGGGTGGGAGAGTAACCTTTACCTAAAAGGCAATAAGGGTTTTGGGGGGTGAAATATTTAGGAACACTATGTTACCATTTTATCTCATACTTCTGGTGTTCTGTGATACCAATTCTCCTGTTCCAAAGGCATCTGGGAAACTCTTCCAGTTTATCTTCATAGTGATTTGTGAAGTATATGTGAATGCATGTGGAAACAAGATACAGATGAATGAAATAAGATCTGTAGTTCTTTATTTATGTATAGTCTAGGAACTTAAGGCCAAATTTCTATTTAATGGAAGCATATGTAATTCTAATCTGTTTCTTTAAATGTCTATCGCATAGTTTCTAGTTAAATGAGTATACACGACTTCTTTTCTTTAAATTGCTTGCAGCATATCTTACTTCATGGTATCCCTTCCTCCTTCCTGAATGTAGATTTTTTTTTTTTTTTTAAATAAATTAAGCAAAGTGAGAAAACTAGATATTTAAATTTTAGAGGCATTACATAAAAGTCAAGTTGTCAGCCAGGAAGTTGTTGTGTTCTCATGTGCTGGCTTCTTTTATCCCACCTTGCCTGCTTTCTGTTACCTTTTTGGGTTGACTCATGCGTTTTTGGCACGTAACTCGCAGCCGGATGATTTTATTCACAACCATTTATGTATTATTTTCATTTATTTTTTCCTATGGAAAGTTGGAGGTAATAAAGTGTGTCAGATAGGCATCGTTTAAATCACTATGAAACATAAAGAAAGTGTTCGTTTTTCTGCTCTTTGGCTTTGGGAAGAAATAAAAACAAAGCCAGCTTTCAAATTTAGAGCCAATGTCTGTCATCAACTATGGAACCTGCAAATAGATCTTTTTGTGTGTGAGCCTGTCTCAACATCCTTTATTTGATTGTCTCTTTTTTTTCTAGAAGACTTGCAGATTTGAGTAGCACCCCTCCCCGCACCGCCCCCCCCTTTTTTTTGTCTTTCTTGCTTGTTCATTAAATAATTCAGAAGGGGTAATTTGTCATAGCCAAAATGTATGACCCTTTATGCTATAAAAAGGGTATTTTTATAAATAAAGGCCAGAAACTAACTTTGTCTTTTGTTTTTTATTTTACAATTCTCTGCAGATTTCTACTTCAGTGTCTTGAGGATCTTGATGCCAATCTACGGAAACTGAATTCTCGCTTGTTCGTTATTCGTGGACAGCCAGCAGATGTTTTCCCCAGGCTTTTTAAGGTAAATGCTAGAAATATGCAATAAAAATTGCAATTAAATTTTTTTTTTCTACTTTGCTTCTGCCCATAAATGTGACCATCACAGGGGTTTCAGCTAGGGATATTTCTTGTTCTAATACAATTTAACACAAAGTCCGTGATATGTGAACAATTAACTATCTTTGCTGCAGTTTTCCTTGCATGTTATTTTGCTTTGAGGAAAGACCCGTATCAAATTAAAACTGCTGAGGATTGTTAGTGATGTACTGTTGGCCAGGGAGACATATATAATGTTTAAGACAAAAGTATTACAGTGGGGTAGTAAAAGTGAATACTTTTAGATTTTTAGTACTAGGCTAATCTGTTAACATCTAACTGCACAGGAGATTGCTGTATCTTCAGAATATTACCTAAGAAGGCAGTAGGGTATAGCATTCAAATAAGAATCTTTGTGTCCATTCTGGTTCCCCAAAATACCAAAAAGTATCCTTATCTATATTTTAGTTGATAGGGCTTTTCGGGTTCACATGCTCTAACTTCAAACAGGTAAGAAGCATAGGATTAAACTTCTATGGGCTTCCTAACTTGTGACAGATGACTATTGGGAACATGCACCTATCTTTTATTAAGTAACCTTCCAGGCCTTTCTTTGCCTGAGCTCTGCCTGTGCATCAGGCACGTGTGGCAGTGCAAAACGCATGTAACGTTGTGAATCTGATGTTTTAGACTGTGCTCAGTACATGTCCCTCAAAGGTAACTAACTGCTCTAATCCTAACAAACACATGCATTCTTTTTTTTTTTTTTTTTTTTTTTTTTTTTTTTTTTTTTTTTGGGGGGGGGGGGGGGCGGGGGGCGGGGCGGG
>JAYECN010449510.1:0-20580 GCA_035222435.1 Microcambeva ribeirae | reverse complement strand
ACCTGCTGTAGGTGACCCTGCGTGTGCAGGGGGGTTGGACTGGATGATCTCTAGAGGTCCCTTCCAACCTTAAGCATCCTATGATAATGTGAAGCTGTGTGTGGCTGAGATGGATGGACTGGGATGGACAGACAGTTCATGCCCTTGGGTAAAGAGATAGCAACAGGCACTGGTGGTTCAAGAACTTGGCATGGGCAGTGCTTCCCGCTTCCCCCTTCACTGCGTGATTTGCACCGGTGGGACTGCCAAGGGGTCTCAGTGAGGTGCATCAACCTGCTTCAGACCAAGGGCCTACGTGCCCAGATTTGTTCAGGAGGAAAAAACATGACTTTCTAATACAACTATGGTTATAAAAAGGTTTAGGAAGTAAAAACAACTTCAGAAAACTAGAAGAGAGACCCACTCAGGGGTGCAGTGAGCTAGTGGGCATTTTGGCTGACTATGGAAATCTGCATTCAAGCTTTTTTCCTTCAACATAGCAAAAGAAAAGATTTTTTTCACTCTTTTTAGCTGTTAATTTTTCCTGAATTTGCCTTCCAGGGTAATTGCCTAGGAAGGAGAGCGATTAAGATTTGTTTTGCAAACATGAACATAATGAACTCTAATATTTGGCATTTCCACAGCAACACCCAAGAATCTCTGTAAGATACAACAGTGGGGCAGAGTAACTGACACCTCCTGGGCTGTCACCACGGCCCCTCTGGTTTCAATGCCTTTGTGTGGTTTTGGGGAAAAGCGACTTGAGCTGCAGGAGGGGGAACTCTCTGCAATGGCTGCCCCGGGGGAGATGATGCTCCCTGGCTCTGGCCGTGCAGCTCTCGGAGCAGCACGCGAGCCCGAGCGTGCGGCCCGTGCCGGTGTCCTGGCAGAAGGGACGGGGAATGGGCGATTTCTTGCTTTGCCACCAGAAGGTCTGAGATGAGGCATTTCCCCTTCTTGTTCCAGCATTATGTGAACGTCGAGAAATCGGCACAAAGGCGTTGTGCACAACGGAGGGCTCCGAACGATGCCTGGGTCCCTGTGCAGAACCGGCTGGTCGGGCTGCCGTGGTCGCGTCCGCTCCCTGGCAAGATAGCGTGAGACCGCCCTGCTCGGCCTCGCTGCTGCCATCCCCCTCCGTTGCCTCCCCAAGATAGTCCTGGCTTGTCCTTGGGAGAACTGCTCCCACCTCTGACCCTCCCTTGTGCCTTTTCCCTCTGGCAGCCTAAATCCCCTCTTCCTCTGTGCCTCTAAATTGGGCCTCTCTAAATCAGTGTGTTTCAATGTTCAGCGTGTTCATAGCACAGCCAAGATTCACCCCAGTCATTACGTCAAGGGCTGGACCTCAAGAATATACACATACCGTGCCTGCTCTAGTGCCCCTTCCCTCCGGTCCCTGTCAGCATCAGGGTAGGAGCGAGGCTGGCTCTGCTGCTCCTGCGGTTTGAAGTTATTAACAGTACTGGATCATCAGACCAGAACTTAAACTTTTTCATAGTCTATGTCTTGACAAGCAGGTGTATTGGGTCTACAACATGATTTAATGGTCTTCTCTAACCTTCAAAAATAGCTGGAGGAAGGGAAGCTCTCATTGAGTAAGGACTGTTTCTCACCTTTAGTTTAGGTGTGTTTGTTATGATCATATTCTAAATCTATTAGGTGATGAGTGTGCATTCCTGTAAGAATGAAAGCTTCCCTATCCAAGCACAAGATAGAATGGGAAATGCTTTTGTTTCATCTGATTCCAGTAGGCCTTTTCTGATGGAGTTTTGCTCGTGTCCACTATGTACCCCTGGAGTTTACAGCATTCAAAACATTATTTGTTAATCAGCTTAGTGAATTTATAGAGTCCCTTTAAATTCTTTTTTGCAAGTCTTCCAACTTAGCACTGCCCTGTAAGCTGTGCTATAGCGCATTTTGACAAGAACCTTTAAATAATGCATGTACTGCTGGAGTTTTTCATAGGTCCCTTGCAGAAAGGTATCTTCACTAGAATAATTATCTTTCATTTACACATGGGAAATGGGACAAAGAGAGGTTAAATGCTCTCCTCAAGTTTGTGTGACAGTCCAGTGACAGAAATAATTTCTTCATCCTAGTTCCATACCTTGTCTTAGACTATAGGGCAAATAGATATGTATCTCTTCAGAAGAATTGTCATACTGATCCCATCACAAACACCTCGGTCACTGCTTTTTTTTTTTTTTTTTTTTTTAATCTCTAATTATGTACTGACAGAATTATCCTTCATTACATAAAGTGCATGTTGTGTGCACACAGACAGAAAAAATAAACTATGTAATGCAGCTGGGTCATGCTTCATTCTGTCTAGGGATAAAATTCAGCCACCATCATCAATTCTTAACTGCTGAATGTAATAGAAACCAGTTAGGAATTTGAGTTAGTGTGCTGGGTTTTTTTGTCTGTTCTTTAAAGCTGGAACTGTCCTAGTATTGTGGTTTATAGTTTGTCCATGAAGATACAAATTGCTTTCATTTCTTCTCACTTCTGTTTTACATTTTTTTCCCCCAATATTAATGCATTTTGTGGAATAGATACAATAAAACTGCTAACACAAAAGCTTTCTGCTTGGTTCAGGGCACTTTCCCATGTCATCTGCCTGTATTTATTTCTGCTCTGCCAGGATATAAATAGACAGAATATACCATCCTAGGCAATCTGAGTATAGTAAATTACTCCGTAAGTCAACAGATGGAAATCAATCAGATCTTTACTGAGTAAAAGATGAATAAGGATAAAGATTCTTGGTCTAAAGACTATCAGCCACTGGACTTATCCACGAGGAAGCTTTCTGGGTAGTGTTGCATTAATGAAGAAAGATGGGAACATTTTTCACTAAACTGGGAAATTATCTGGTAAACTAAAATCTTAAAAGCCAAAAAATAATTGAAATTAAGAGAGCCCCTTCTGGGGAATGGCATAGCTGAGACCTCATGTAAATCCGCCACTGGAAACGGGGAGCACATCCTCCATCATCAGATCCATCCTGCTATCAGATCCTGGGGGCTTCGGCGAGCCTTGCTTGGACCTGGTAAAAGCTGTGAGTTGCACTGTGTGAGAGATCTGCAGCTCTTGCACGGAAGCGAGGAGACTTGCTTCTTGCACAGGAAGCCTAGCAACACACTGTGCATTGCTGGGAATGGGGACCAACCAGGCTGTTCGGGCAGGGTCACCTCCTGGCACTCTCCCACCTTGGTGATGTGGCAGCTGGTGTTGGTAACTTGCCAGGGCAGCAGCTGGAAGGAGAAGGTGCCTAAGGGTCCTGGTTTGAGTGCATGGGATACACTCGATTTCTCAGAGCACATGCTGTGTTTCCCTGTTAGAAATAATTCCAGTGTCTGGTCACTGTGGCCTTTGTATAGGTGCCTTTCAGATAACAAAGCCATTTGATGGCAGGAATTTATCTATCTAAAACTGTTTGATAGAGTTCAGTGCTATAAACATTTTTAGTATCTTGGTTCCTCTTTAACATTTGCTCCTTCCATCTTCCCTATCAGAATCAACCTGAAAAAAACAAAGGGATTGTTCCCTGTGTAGTATCTCACTTATAACATGTGGATCTGTGCGTCTGATCCTGCCAGGAAAGGAACACCTCTATTGCCACAAGCTGACTTTCCCTGTTTAATTCAGCTCTCCATCCTGCTCCCAGTGGAGCGAGTGGCAGATTCCTCCAAATTTTGCTGGATGAATGATTTGACCACGCTGGGTTGAAAGCTTACTAAAAGGAGGAGGCAAGCCTATGTTTTCATTTGTTTGTATTGTTTTAAGCAAGTTGATATGTTCCATGAAAAACAATGTTCTTTGTTTTATGCATAACAGTAAAAGAGATTTGGAGGTTGAATTTCTCCAGAAAATTCCCACAGGAATTTGAAAGCAGTGCTATGGTCTGGCCCAAATGTAGCGTTAGGGACAGGAAAAAAAGGGGCTCCATTGTCTCTTAGCTGATGATCTTTCACAAAAGTCTATTCTGAGATCTCTGCCCTCATTCCATGTGGTCACCTATGACCCATGTTCTCAACAGTTGATGGTGGGCGCGCAGTCAGCAGTAACTCTTTCTTGGGACGTAAACTCATGAAAATGCACACATGTGAGCAGAACTGTTCAGTCCTTCATAAATACCCTGAAGGATTCCTCATTCCCAGGACTGTTCGTGTTCTCTGTCAGCAAGGAGGCCAGGCTGTGGCCACCATCTGCTTTTTACCTCCCCATAACCCTTGGAATCTGTGAAGTGCAAGTATTTTATCGTTGCATACCTTGTGTTTGCTTGGTTCGGGACCAATTCATATTTGGTAGTGTTGTATTTTATGGGCTTTATATCATTTTTTGGCATCATCCAAGAAAAAAAGTTGTAATGAAACATTTTTGTGGGAGGATGAATAAAAGGCGGAGGCTTCTCTCCTGCTTTGGTCAAAGGAATGAAAAACATCTACCATAAACGAAGAGGAAAATACCAGTTCATAGGAATGTCATGCAGTTTGCCTGTGCCTTTGCCATCTATTGAATTCAGAAACTCTGTAGACTTTTTATTTCTCTTTTTAGAATCAAGACAAGCTTTGTAATATTTATGCCCTTCTCTTTAACACATCAAGAGAGTGGATCATAATACTCATCTCGCATTGTGCGTCCCTGAAAGCATCATGTGAAGCATTGTGCAGCATTACATTATTCTTCAGAATAAGAAGGTAGATTCAGCAAAGAAAACTGGCATTTTAAGATTAGATCCTCCTAGCAGTGCTGGGTAGATACGATACACACTTAGAAATCCCACTGTTTCAGAGCCTGAAGCTATAGGTTATACTTCTCCTCTAATTTGAGGATATAACTAAAGATGTGGGAAGTTTTGGTGGAGATTTTCTTATAGTTTTATTTTAAGAAAATCTTGGGCATAAGACAAGCAACTCAGCAACTCTACCTTGATGAGTCAATGTTGCCCTGAAGCTTTTTATCCCTCTTGGAACAAGATTGGTAGCAACTGGTGTTCCAAAAAAAACAAAAAAAAAAAAAAAAAAAAAAAAAAAACTGGTTTCATCTGACACTTTGTTATTCAACTGGATCAATGTAGTATTACAGTAGTCACTATACAGAGCAGAAGAGCCGAAATAGTGTTTAAACTGCTTTGCTCTTGCCTTGAGTGCTCCTTGGGCACAGCTCAGCATCTAACTCTGTCAATGCACCTTAAACTGATCCTTTGATCTGTTCCAGGGAAATCAGTGTGACTTAACCTAGGGAGGTCTAATGTCAACAAATGAGCAGGATAAGATAATTAAATTTGTTTCTGCTGAGATTCAAATTTGACATCTAAATAATCCAGCATTCAAACCAGAAACCATATTTGATGTTTGGTTTTTGTTTATTAAAATTATAGACTTGTACTCTTAGGAGCTTAAACTTGGAATTCTATTGCTTAGGTGGGATTAAAAAAATATATCTGCGGAGTTAACGGTTTTGTTTTTGAAAGAAGTCATTAATTTTCACTCAATTTAATGAAAATTATCTTGATGATTGCTTATAGCAATACTTTACCTCTGAAGATTTTCATTAAAAGCCGTATTTTTATAAGTTATGTGTAATTGCATTAGGTTGAACCATGTGTTTTAAGTTTGCAGCCTGTGGTGAAATCTTACCCCTTATCACTCTCCTATCACTTCCTGATTTTAATTAGATCACCTTTGAGTGTCACATTAATACATCTGGGCAGGGGTTGCAAGTGGAGACTGTATGGATGAAATGTACTGGATTTTGCTCTGATCTCCATGTCTACTTGAGGTAGTAGATATATAAAGAATCACGACAAGTTTTACTTGTTTGTGGAATTAGCTCTTTTCTAATATAGACCTAGGATTGAGTAATTATAATCACCGGATAAATGTTTCCTATTGTTTAGTTTGAGCGCAATCTTACTAAAGCTAATGAGGAAAGTCTTTGTGCCTTCAGTGAGACTGGGACTTGGTTCTGTTTCCAGCTCTCAGTAATGGAAACTGCAGAACTAGCCTGAGGATTTGGAAGAAAAACAATCAAAAAAGCAATCGGGAGCATTTTTAACAGGAGTGCTCCCCTGGGTGCCCGGATGCCCCGAAGCGCTGCAGGGCATCGTGCATTTGCCATTTGGGGTTTAGGGCTTGAGGAAGAAGGGGAACAAGCCCCTTTCCAAGGGCCTCCCAGTTCTAAGGGTCACTGTAGCAGAGCTGGTGGATGTTTAAACCAAAACTAAAAGATAATGACGCTGACCAAAGCAATGATGGCGATAAGGAGAAATAAACACTTTGGGAACAGTTAAATATTTCTGAGCAACTTTCAAACTGCAGGCTGTGCTTTCCACTGACTTATGGCCCTGGGGCTTCTTGCTCTCGGCATCAGGATGACACCCACTCTCTCAGCATCGAGTAACTGGAGAGTTACACACGTCTCGTGCATGCAGCATACGTGGCAGGTGTGGCCTCGCAAGCTGTGATAAGATCCTTCCTGAATGCCTGCAGTATTTCTCAGAGCAGTGACAACTGGAAGTTGCACAGAGACTTTGGCTGCATCAACACGCATCGCTTCGGAGTTTGCCACGTGTAGCATGTTGGACTTTGTTGCTGTGATACTGTGGGCTTTGCGCTGGGTTCTAAAATTATTACGAGTTCTTTCAGCCTGGGTAGCACATGTCAAAGTAACCCTTGGCATCCACCGCCTTCCCCACGATCCTCACTGTATGTGGAGTGCTGTGCACGTAAAGATGGGGACCATATGGGGAAATCCATGCCAATTGTTTCATGTGGGAGACCTCCTCTTAGGGTTATTGCAAGCAAATATTAAGATGAGACAAATTCTTCAAAAGGTGGGTGAGATTCTTGGTGTAAGCTCACCTTGCTCACGTTTCTCAGTGTGTTGCTCCCACTGAGCGCTTTGAGCAATGTTCCACAGGTTGCTTAATTGCTCTAACTCAAACTGTAGAAATCAGTGGCTCTTTCCTCATTTCTATTTATCTAAGAGCAGAATGCACTGATATTTAGAAACTGCAGAGTTCTCGCTTCCTCTCTGCTAGGAGTTCAAAGAGGCAGTTAATATAAAATTTCTTGTTACCTCATACATCTCTGTTAGCTTATGCTTGTTTCTTGACTATTAATGCCCGTTAAGGAATAAGGTCAACATGGTCTCTAACAGTGTTTTGCTGCCCCCTATTTCTTTAGCAGTACTGGCCTGGTCCTTACTTGGATTCTGCCCTCAGGTTTTGGGGCCTTTTACTGAGGAGCCAGGAAGACCACAGCGCGTTCCTGAAAGAGGCAAGGTTGTCCTCCTGCAAACCCTCCCTGTTTTACTTTCAGTGAAGACTTGAAAATTACCATAATATAACAAAGACTTGGAGCTCTTTCTGGCTATGAGGCAGTGAGGCTTTTTTTTTTTTTAATGTAGTCATGAGGATGCCAAGCTTTATGGCAGTTTAGATTGCCTAAGTCCTGCTAGAATGGCCTTGTCTTCTGGGATGCAATCCATGGCCTTTCTGTTATTGTTCTGATGCCCCTAACTTCTCACTGCTACCTAAGCATTAGGAGCCTTTAATGTGCTTTGAAAGGGCTTAAACTTCCAAGCCTGTTCTCCTATGGGAACTTTAAAGCCTTGCTGCCATTAGTATTAAGTCTAGAGTTAAGCAGATGGCTTCTCTTTCCTGCAACTTGGAAAGCAGATTTAGTTTCATTAGCCAAGTCCTGCTCTGAGAATAGGCTGACTGTTAGTCCTGGGCAGAAGGAGGCAGCACCAGGGGGAGGAGGGGGGTTAGAACCAGCTCTCGACTCTCCCGTGCTGTGGCTGACCAACACTGCGTGCATCTTCTCAAGTGCCGATGTCCCTGGGGAAGGGAAAACTTAAACCCACGTTCTTCAGGTAAGCACCTGCTGGTTCCTAATTCTGCCTCGAATAAAGACAAGAATGGACAATTTCATGGCAGACTGCAGGGAGTCGTTGGAAAGACTATGCGAAATATGCACATTTGGCACCGTCTTTGAAGGGAGCTTAGAGCAGTGGAGGGGACAGGGCAGAGCCCCAAACCTGAAGGTCCACCAGCAGCAGTTATATCCTCTCCCTCTAGAGGGTGGAACAACCATGAGTCTGTAGCAGGGCAGGCAGGTTGAGCAGTGCTATTTTGGGCTCCTGAGAGCTTTAAAACGACCTTAAAATGGCACAGAAGAGGCAATGCCAGCGGGCAGACCTGAGCCGCGTGTGGGGCAGCAGCTGAGCAGCCCTTGGCCAGGTTCGTACTCCACTCGTACTCACAGCAGCCCTATGGAAGTCCTGGGACTGCTCTGGCAGCCGCTGTGACAGATAAAGAGCTCCCATTGTTACAGATGACTCTGCATCCCATCCCCTGGGAATCCAGTGCAGTGGGGACTTTGGGCTCGTAAAGGTCGGCACTTTTGTACTGCTTTTCCAGTAACACAGAACTGCTGGACTGAATAGCACCTATTGGTATCCCTTTTCGGACAGCTTTTCTCTAATTGTTTCCTGCACTTTTTGAAGTAGGCGAGTATCAACTACAGGTTTTAACTCTCAAGTCTGCAGTTTCACTGCGCTGCCAATTGCACAAACATGAGTCAATATATCTCAGACATAGATATGTCTGTCCCTTAAATATGGAGGGAGTCTTTGCCTTGAAAATTTTGGGGGAGGAGGTAATTATATCATGGGAGCAGAAGACAGTCCTAGAATGAAGGACTTGTGTGACTTCGGGATTGCTGAGGGGAAGAAATGAGGCCTTTTTGCTGTATACATCTGGTATAGAAATTCTGTTTATAGTTAAGTATGAACAGTGCAGGTTCATCAAAAGCAGCCCTGATCACGACATCTGAAAACATTTTTCTAAACTAGTTGGATTTCACTTGCTGTCAATATTCCCTCCATAGGGTGAATTAAAAGGACCCGTTTCTGCCCAGTGCTTGCTAACTGAACATTGCAATACATTTATCTGTCTCACCAGTGACTTGCCCAAGAGAACAACAGTCTCCGAACGCGCAGCACGTACGGAACAGGGACACAGCCTCCTCAAGGACACAAACCCAGTCCGTCGTTATTTGCTTAGCTATCCTCCTTCAAAAGCATCTTAAAAACTGCACTGAACTCTTCTGAACCAGGAATTCACCAATGGGACATGCATGAATTATCAGAGGTGTTCCTGGAAATTGCATTCCAACAACTGGGTCTGCCTCTACGGCACAGGCTTTTTTGAGCTGAATCGGTGCTCCAGAGGCAGTTTATATAAATCAACTCAGGATGGTAATGTGCTAGCAGCAGAGCTTGTTTATAACTTGGGCTTCTGCATGGTGCAAAGTCTGGGTTTGATTGTTTATAGCAGGCAATGAAAAGGCTTTGCAGGGCCCTGCCTTGCCCTTTGATTGCTTGGCTGATTGGAAGCACTGAATGTTGCAGAAGCTCCACGGCCGGTGTTTTCTACAAGTTGCATTCACTGTGTTGCCACCTGTAGAATGGGAAAGATATGTGTGTATAAAAATATATGTGTGTGTATACATATAAAATATTTAAATATGTTTATGTATTTAAATGTATATACATCAATAAAAGTTAAGGCAGAGAGTTTTTCAGAGGTGTGCAGGGTGTGTTTCTGTGCTGCTAACAGGCTGTGGATTGAATAGACATATACGTATTGGCTTCCTTGACCTGTGCAGCTTTATACCAGCTGAGGATTTAGCTCACTAGGCCCATAACATGATAATTACATTATTTTTGTAATTTTGTTTTTTGACTTATCCTCCAATTCCCTGGGCGGAAGAGCCTGGGTGGGATGAAAAACAGCTACCTGAACTCACCCATCTGCTGTCCTGTTGTGTCCCTGCAGGACCGATCCATTCGCAGTGAGCTGATGTGTGCGCACGTTTGGGAACTTGCTCCAGCCTGCACTCTCCGGGGAAGACCAGGAAACTAATAGGATATCTTCAGGTAATTCCTTTTTTTCACCTTATATGTTTTCAGTACTTTAACCTTCACTGTATGTTTATATTTTGGTGACCACACCAAGATTGCCTGCCTTCCTCTCTCAAAGATGTTGGCAGTAATGATATAGCAGGTTGGTGTACAACAAAGTAAAGCTTGAGGGACTGATTTTAAATCCGTAAAGAGAAAATTGTTACTTTTGGTGCCAATTTTCTGTTAGAATGACATACGAGCAACTGAACATTTTCTTATTTCCTTTACCTCACTGCCCAGGCCCATCTCTCCTTGAATTAGCTGGCAGTTCTTCAGATCATCATCAGTGCTCTCAGATAGTGATTAACCTTTCAGTAAATTCTCATGGGAGGTAGAGTATGATTTTGTGAATTTTGGGTCCCAGGCTGATTTCAGAACCTCTCTTTGCCTTTCTGTAACAGAATTCCTTCAAGCAAAACAAACTGAGAGTTCCCAAAGGTTGATTTTTATCCTTTTATGCTTCTTTTACCTACTTAACCTATTTTTCTGCTTTCTGGATTCAACCATCAAGGCTACCTAGTCCTTCAAGGAAAGGTTTAAATTTCCCTGCAGTTAAACCTCCTTTGTGCTGAGAGTCGTTCCCACTGGACATCTTCAAGAACTGAACTTCGTTTTTCCCTAGTATGAGGGGAGAGCAGAGTAGCAGAGGGGATGTTGGGATGCTGACTACAAATCATAGCACAGATGGGTTCCATCTCCAGCATTTCTATGTGTCATTTGCATAGTAAACACATTTAGCAGCAAACAGAGGCCTCAAGGAGTTTGTTCATGTCATTTTTTAATATGAGAAGTCATACATGAGCATCCAGTAAATTAACAGATTTTTGTCACCCAATGAGTTTTTGAAAAGGAATCTCTGCATTTATATGGAAAGAGTTGGTCTATATTCTTCCTGCTCTAATAACAGGACTTCCTCTGTTTAACTGAGATGAGCCTATTTCATATAATTTCTATGGTAATTTTTCTGTGCACAAACTCTCAATTACTACAGTAAGTGTGTAATTGGTTGTTGTGCTAGCTAATTACTTGGCTAAATAATCTCTCCACAAATAAAGTAGGAAGGGTCTACATGCCATCAACCTAGAAAAACAAATGAAAATAAGATTTCCTACATAAAGATTTTGAAAAAGACCCAATTTTGCTAGTCATCTGCAAGAGAGGCAGTTTCAGGGAGCCTCGTTTGCTGCTGTTGGGTCAGGCTCTCGCCTCACTTGGGTGCAGGTGAGTGTTTCCACAGTGATCCTCGAGCCTGCGGTTTGTTAGAAGGGCTCTGGATGTGTTTGCTGGGCATCTTGAGATACAAGATGTGTTACTTCATTGGTCAAACAGTTTCACATTCTGTATTTTGGAAAGAGATGGATTCTAGAGTAGACTGTTAGAAGCTCTTCCTGGAGGTAGGGAACTGCAAAAAGTTGATGGATCAAAAAAAAAAAAAAAAAAAAAAAAAAAAAAGGCTTTGAAGAGGCTATGGGATGTTCCATTAATTTATCAGAGCTAAGACTAGCTCATCACCATGCTGGCCACCATCTGTTGCTTAACCAACCTTCAGCACGCTCTGCGCTCGTTAAAATCAGCAGCCTGAAGACACTGCCCCTGGCCAGGCTTGACTCCTCTCAGAGATGTTGCCTCCAAGGCAGAGATACCTGAACCTCTGAGGAATGAGGTCCTAGCTTGCTGCAGTGTCAGTCCAATATAGTGAACGACAATAGCTCCAGTTTGGGATGGTCTTAACATTTCTGCTGTGGTCCAAGGGCTAATTCACAACTGGATGCGCTGTCCTTCCTTTGAGGGCAATGACATCCTGCAGGAGAGGGGGAAAGGTGACTGGAACAGTAGTAACATCTTAAGTATACCGGATCTTGTACTGTAATTCTTTTAACTACATCACACAGTCCCCCTAAATTACTGTTCAGGAATATAGGAACTGAAGACTTCAGTCTGGAAGAAGGTTCCTAGCTCCCTGAAGCTAATGTCTAGCATATTAGGAAATGTTGATGAACAGTTTGAAAGTATCCTCAGAAACCAGCCTACAGAAACATTGTTGCTTGTTTAATTAAGACAGAATAGACTGTGTGTTTTCTGGACTTTGGACTTTTCATACCATTTATACACTCCCTTTATTACAACTTATTTTCAACACTCCAATTACAGCAGGCAGAGGAAAACATTTGTCTTATGTTTGCAGGTTTGAAAAAGTGTATGTGTAAGATTATGCATATGAATATCCCCACTGCAAAGCTGTGCCTGAGGCCTTGGGCTTGGTGACCGGTCTCTCCGCGCTGCAGCTGCCCTCCCTGAAGCACCTAGTTCCCTCCTGGAGTTCCAGTATCTGCACAGCAGTGCTGATGCAGGATTGCTTCCCACTATTTTAAACCCCTTAAGTGACAGCCTTCTACCTCTTTTCCTTGGAAGACATGTCCATGAGACATGAGCGTTTGTCACGTACTGAGGCTAATTTTTAAAAAATATTCTCTCTCCTCTTACCTTTACACAGATGATTAGAATAAGTAATGCCTCTTCTGTGTGCCAATGTAAATTCTCAAGGTTTCACAGAATAATAATTCATTTTCACACTAAGGTATGTATGGTTTTGTCTAGTTGTGGCTTTGGTACGTGCTTTCTTGATAACCTTTAATGCCAGGAATGCCTAATAGGATCTTACGTTCTCATAGAAACATTTCAAAAAGTATTGACTATGAAATATAGCAAATGCCTAACGAGAGCATTCAGATTCTCATCTTGATGAAGAGCCTCAGTCCTAAATCGTGGCCTCTTCGTATGAGGTAAATGCAGCTCTTTAAAGCCCTGAGAGGTTTTGCTCCATACACTGGTGCCTTAGTACTAAGTTCCACAGCCTGTGCTGGTGGTCTCCATCACGGGATCAGCTGCTCCATGCTCTTGGTGTTTTACCGAAGAAATAAATTGATCAAGAAGGGGAAAAGATAAAAGGCGATGGAAAGGGAAAAAAAAGTCCAACAGAGCAGTAACAAGTTGCAAAACTTATCTGTTCTCAGAGACTCTCCAACAATAGGACAGAGGTAAACGGTCTCTCCAGAGAAACGAATTCTAGGCGAGCAGCTGTCCTCTAAAGATACTGTCTTTCTGCCACGATAAGAAATAAGCACAACATAGCAAAAGTCATGAGAAAAGCCACATAAGGATGGCATTGGTAGGGGAAATGGAAGGGTGTAAGAACAAAGCACTCTAGAATGGAAGGCAGGTAACTCAAGGCAATCTCCAACATAGCACTGTGTGCCCTGAAGGATGCATGCTGAGGCAAAACAGAAGAAACAGACCTAAGTAGCGTTATCCTGCAACGGATAAAGCTTCTGCTGTGCTGGAGAGCTTGATTGCCATAATCTTGCAAACAATTGCAGCACAGAATGAGTAAAATGGGATTTCTTGCTGCAGAACAAATCTAAATCATAGTGGTTTGTAAATGCATAGAACAAGTATCCCATAACTGACTTGCAGTGTCTTTGATGGAAATATTTCTGAGACAGACAGTGGAGGCTGCTTTGCTTCAGATCAAATGCGACTTGACAGGGCTTCAAGCTGCAGGCTAGCTAGGTTATAAAAACAGAATGTAATGGAGTAGTTTGGCTGTTAGGCAAGGTATTCAATAACAAATTTGCCCATTATATTGGCACCAAGTGAGACGGAGATGGACTTTCCAAGCAAGTTTGCTCTAGGCACCACTTTACAACTGGTTTCTATGAACAGTTTGGAAAAGGACTTCATTAGCACATGCAGGTCAGAAATGACAAAGCAGCTCAAGCCTCCTCTTTGCAGTGATCTCAGGTGAGTTCTCAGAGACTTTTTGCCTCGTAAAACCTAACATAGGGTGGATAAGTGACTGATGCCTGCAGTGTACTCGCTGCCACCAAGAAAAGAGTCAGGGAACTGCACGGTGAGCGGGTCCAAGCAAGCTAGCTATAGCAGACCCATAAGGATCCTTTTTGTAGGAGATTTCAAAGCACCTGTTGTCTTATGAACTCGTAACCTGTAAGTCTCTGGTATCAAAGGCTCAGGAGTTTACCTTGGACTAATTCAGTTTAGGTCAAAATTGCTGGCATTTGTATTTTGAGGAAGTTGGTTATTTGGCTGTGCTGGTTCCTGTGTGTACTGGGAAAGGGTGGTTCTTTAAGCTCTGGGTTCTGACAGATTAAACAGTCAAATTGGTCAAGTAAAACTGACTGTCCCTAGACTCTGCGACCTTGGTTCTTGGTAGAACCCACTGGTGATAGTTTATTGGCTCTGTGGACAGAAACTTAAAAAAAAAAAATCCCATTAGGTTTGCAGAAGCATCAAATTATTCCTTTTGTACAAGACACATTGCATCAAGCTACTAAAGAAAAACTTAAAAGCATCAAGGTGCTTTGAGCATTGAGGCAAGAAGGAAAATGAATATTAACACCTGCATTCTGCCAAAACACTGAAAAAGCCTCCAGAGAAGTCAGGCAAATCAAGTTTCAAAGCAGGTTCCTACATGCATCATATCACTCAAGGCAACAGTGCTAAGCACCAGGCAAAGCAGTGCCAAACCTGCAAGGCTCTCCTTTGGCAGAGAGAGTCAGGAAGAAATAATGTGGTGTATTTAAAAAAAAATATATATATATATATATGTGGTTAAATGGTAAATGATGACCATAGGCAGGAGCCTGTTTCTTAACAGAGCAATTCAGACCTCAATAGTGAAACCAAAAAGTTACTGAAAATTATCTTACATCAAGAGCCCCAGACCAAGAAGGGAGTTCTCATTGGAGCCTGTCTATAGCAAATGAGCAAATTAAGGGATTTCCAAGCATGGCATATGCAAAATATATATATATTCTTTTCCCTCCCACTACTATACTATGCATCAAAAGTATTTCAGATACAATATACCCAAAATCAAATAACAGATTTTTTTTTTTCTCTCTGTTCTCTCAAAAGCTGAAGTGCCCCATTCTTGCAAAAACCCAAAAACTCAGTCAAAACCATCCCCACTCGAAAGGACACTTCCCGCTGCACTTCCACAAAAATGCCCCCGGGCTGGGGTGCCTGGAAAGCAGGACCTTCTGAAATAAATTCTGACCTGACAGCCTGCTTTAAGCTGTGAGTTTAGCAGCAAATGAATGTATAATGCTCATATTCAAATAATAGAGCAACTCCTATTTAATGTGATTAATATTCACTGCTAAATATTGAGAACAAATAAAGGTAGTCAGATGCTGCATTTGGCTGATTGTGCCACTATGGAGATGTGAATTCACGCTCTCATTTTGCCTCCCACCATCTATTGTCAGTTCTGTGTTCTTTAAAATCCCATCTTTGCAACCTCCTCTAAATGCAAGCTACATCTGCTAATGGGAAGAAGCACAGTTATGTGATTCCACCTGCCAATACGTCTACCAGTTCCAGTACAGGGTCCCAGTTAAATTCATCCTTTCTATTTTTACATCTTCAAATGCAATTGCCCCAGGGAGCCTTCCAGATGTTTATCTTTGCCCTGCTCTTTTTATTAGGCTAATTGGTGTCTTCCTCCTCTCTGTAACACTAAGTTCCAGCACTGCTGGTGTGAGAAACTCCTCCCCCACAAACTCCACAAATAGGAGCAGTTTTCTGGCAATTCATTCTCATGCTCTGCTTAAGTATCTGTAGAAATTCTTCCCGTTTACCTATACAGTATCATAAAGAGAAGAAAAAGTTTCATGTCATTTGTTTCTTTTGGATTATATGGAGAAAGGCTGAAGAAATATTTATTTATTTATTCTGTCTTGGATTTTTGGCTTGTTTGCACTTTGACCTCTCCCTCTTCACTAGCTGGCACACAGCATAGGAAAATTAGGAGAATGACAGTGGCAAAAGGGGCTGACATCTGAATAATTAGAGTGCAGGGGGTTCTAGTCAAACTGTTTATTCCTTCTTCTTTCTACTGAATCAAATTCCTAATAATACTCAGCAGACAACTTTCACTGGCAAAAAATTAACAGTCCCATCTTTATCGAAAGCCAAAGAGCTTTCACTTCAGCAATTTCCTCGAGGAACAGTGAAGCTTCATAACTCTGATATTTCTTTCACTTAAAAAACAAATAAAACACTAAAGGGAGAAGAGGTCTTTTCTCTCTTTTGCTGGAAATTTCTGACCTTATGCACCAGAAGAATTCACCTAATTTTCATCCCACTACTCTGTGCTTTGTTTCCTTGGATGCACTGCCGAGACAGTGGTGTGCATATAGCTCATATAGCTCACAGGCTGCATGTGCATTGCTAGTTCAATTCACTTTACACAGGACAATTGCAAATAATCTAATTTAATAGACACTTTTTAGCTTTACATTCTGCCTTCCACTTGGAGTAAGATGCAATTTTTTACAGCAAACCTTAATTGATTAAATACAATTGCACAGAGCAAGATGGACTAGTAAAGTACCTTCCATTTCTTTTTTACTTTGGGTATATATCATTGTAGCACTTGACTTCATGGTTTATTGTGTCCAGCAAAATTTGATGAGAAAAAAGAATCCTCTGACTTTTCAAAGATGATAAACAGAATCACAGTTTAAGTGTAAACATACAACTTTTAGCAAAACAGTTCTATTTTTTTGTGAAAGTTATATTTTCTTTAAGCAAGAACAAACTGTGGAATTAAATGTCTTGATTTTCTGTGAAAGTCATGAGAGATGTGGCTTTGAAAAATTGCTCAAAAATATACTTTAAATCATGAAAAGCTTTAAACTATGGGATGCGTTCAGAGGTAGGTAATGGACCACAATTTAGTACAAAGGAATGATGATTTAAAAGATAATGGTTGTTCAATTAAGAAAAATCATCAAATGAAAGATCTCTGAGTTGAAACCACCTCTGAAAATGTTGTAATTATGCATTTTCCTAAGGAAACAGAGCTTAGGTTATTGCACAGTCTGCCTGCCTGTCTGACAAAAAAAAAAAAAAAAAAAACAGATAAAGGAATAGTGGACTGAAATATTAAATACCCACAGGTTGTGTGGAAACTACTGGGAAATTAAAGAATCATAGAATAACTTCATTGGAAGGGACTTCCAGAGGTCACTGGATCAACCCCATGCTCAGAGAATGATGCGGGTTATTTGGGGCTGCCTTGTGCAAAGGGCAACTGTGGAAGACCAGGGATATTGCAGGCTTGTTAAAGCAACTAAAGGATGTGAATAAATTCACAGTTTTAAGCTCCATCCCACTATTTCTACAGCAGGTCGTTACAAATAAATGCATTCATTGTAGCTGAAGAAATTATCTAGCTCTTCTGTCTAATTTTAACAACAGTTTCTGAACGTTGCCTGTTGTACCTCCTTGTCTCACGTGCTCTAGGATGCGCAAAGCTATCTCCCTCCTTGCACTCAGCTTTGAGGTGTTCACAAGAGCCTGGCCGGGCTGGAAGGAAGGTCTCCCTTTTCTGATTGTCCACACTCATCTAGAGAGCCTAAGGCATGGGATTTAATTGTTTCACTCCCTAAATATGCGCATAGGGGCTCACCTTTCACTCTCCAGGCACAATGCAAGTCAGGTGGCACTTAGCAATGTGGCAAAGGATCAGAAGGACCGTGAAAAGGGGAATGGTGAGCTGCTGGCAACAGTGAGAATATTTTAACTGCTATTACTGCAGGTACAGCAGTAATAGAAGTATCTACAGCACAACACAGTGCTGTGACTGTAGCCGTGGCCCTTGTTGTGTGCGGTGCTGTTGTCACGGAACAAGCAGGCAGTGCTGGTGAATGAAGGGCGGCAGATCTGAGGGAAGAGCTTGCCAGGACGGTTGGCACCTCCCCTTGGCCCCCGGCGCAGCCAAGAGACAAAAGCTGGAGAAGGAGGAAGAAAGAAAACTGTAGGTATGTGGCTTCCCTGGTGGGGAAGGCACTCCAGCACGCTTAGGCTCTGCCTGTACCTAGGAAATACACACTGGTATGAGCGTGGATAGGGTGCATCGGTGCAGGCTGAGCTTCCCGAGGAAGCACGGTGCTGGCACGCAGGCATGGCTGCAGTGGTGCATATTGCTCCAGTGACACAGCAGAGCAAGCTGCACGAGTGGTAACCCCAGTTTTGCTGGTTTAGTGCATCTGTATTAAGGGCGTGTGTTGGTGTAATTGTCCTTCTGTCATCACCCATTACATAGCTATAAATTTTCTTAATTATAGACACAGCCATATGGACGCATTAGAGAGTACCAACTGCTGGGAGTGTGGAGACTGGCCAGGAGTGGACATCTGCACTGAAGGTAAAGGAGCACGTGGAGCCAACCGGGAAGCAAGGAGTGGAGGAGCAGGGAGGAAGCAAGAGGGCTGGCAGACACCTTTCCGGCCTCCCCAACCCTGCTGCGGGCCACAGGATGGGGCCTTGCCCTGGACAGCATCCTGCGGTTTCCCGCAGCCCTGTGGCCTCGCATTCCCTCCTGCAGCTCTGTCTTGGTGGCCATCAGGCCCTGTGAGTGTCTCCACACGGGGACCTGTTAGCACAGTGGGTATGAGGGCAGTGGAAGGTTTCCCTGGCTCAGGCGGGATTGGGATCTCTCATCTGGAGGCCAGAAACGCAGTGGAGACTTGGAGCTCTGTCTGGTTCCTACAGGCTCAGCTTGGCACGCAGGCAGATGAATACTGGCTTGCGAGTGTTTTAAAAATAAGCAGGCTGGGTTGGATTTATTTTTACTTTAGGGAGGCTCAGGAGCAGGTCAGCTTCACAAAATGAAGCCTATTTCTTCAATGGCATTTTAAAGATGATAGCACCTCTTTAGCATCATCTCTCATTACTATGACTAATCTGGAGGGAATGCGGCGAGGCTGCAGCCAGTCTGACAGCCCCGTTGACCTAGGAAAGCACAGAAAGAGGAATCTCCCCTGCCCACTAATCTATGAATCCACTTGCAGGATGAAATCCTTTGCTCTGGTGTGGCTCCACCAAAATCCCTGGTGCTCTCTCTAAGGGCCAGAAGGCCTGGATTAGATTACAGGAGGGAGGCCTAAATTTAGGTGTGATTCAATAAGTGGGTGTAGGAAATGGAAGGAAGGAGTGAAAAGGACAAGAACAAAAGTGACAGGAATGTATACATAGGCTGTGTCATCATATCCCTGCACGTGAGCTTTATTTTTATTTTTAAAATATCAGTAACCCTTGTTGGGTGTTTGCCCAGCTCTGCTGTGTAAGGAATTTACCTTAAGAACTAGGGTAGACAGGAAGCATTTGTAGAGGGATATTGCAGCCTTCGAGGATGGCGTGAACAGTGTATTAAGAAAATATGAAGCACTTATGGGACAGCTGGGTAAATAAATGGTTAGCGCTGGTGGAGTGGGGGCTGGCTCAAACCCTGGCAGGCACAATAGGGCCAAGCGCTTATACAAAGAGGACCTACATGGTGAATGTCCTTTCCTTGAAATGCTTTTAAAGGACAATTTTGTGTGTTGCACTGAAGAAAGGTGAATGGCAGAAGGTTTCACAACAGAGTGGCAGTGGACCAGAAATATTTAGCAGCAGTATTTTAAATGTAGCTGGGGTAAAATGTTAGCATATGTTGAGATCTGGACTTCACCTTGGTAAGATTTGATTTGATTTCAGATTTCTCAGTAAGATTTGTACTTCCTGTCAAGAAAGAACCAAATCACAATGCTATAATCACTGGGTTCACTGTATAAAATGGTTGCCATTTAGTTAATTCAAAAATATATTTGAGATGATTACATACACGTATGTAAAAATGTATTCCTTCTTAGATATAGGTATCTGAACCCACTTTCAGGAGTTTTTTTATGCATAGCTATTTTTACAGAATATAAGTGACCCATTTTCACAAGATTCTTCTCAACATTATTGGATATGTTAGGCTGCAAGGTATCTGGAAAGATAAAGCTAATTTATATTAGGAATATATGGAAAGGAAACTACTTGATTTTGATAGCCCATCTTCAAAACTGTGGATTTGTTGTTTTTGCACCCAGTTACAGACAGACAAGTTCCCACCTCTCTCTCCCGTACTTGTTTCCATGAAGGATACATGCACGCATTTGGCATGGCTTCTGTTCCTCTAAAGCAGTAGGACTATCCAGTGGTTTGGGCAAAAGTAGCTATTTAAAATTAAATGAAACTCAGAGAAGCTTTCTTAAGTAAAAGAAGGTTTTTAACGCTTACGATAAAACTGGCTTCTGATTGAATTAGTGGATATTTTCTTCTTCCCTGTAATAGAGGAATTACTTTCCTCAACTGATCTTGTCCACAACCCTGGTGCCTATGGATGAAAGATCAGGTAAAAAATCAGCAGCTACCCTCCTGTTGTGACATACTGGTTCATCTTGTATTGGGAATCCCTGTGGAGGAAGGATGAAGGGATGAGTTTGAACTTGTATATGATTTAGGAGGTTGGAAGTCATTAGGAATAAGCTAACAGCGGTGACAGCGCAGCAGGGAAAAAGTCCAAGGTTTAGGACATCAGGAAACTAAAGATCAGTGCATCAGTCTCCAAACGAATCCCGACCTTTTGGCGAGATCACGTAAAGGCACGTTTAGCAGACTGCTCATCTCTTCGCCTGTGTCATCAGCAGGAGAAGATTTGTAAGTGACTTTTCTCGAAACAGGGTTTAAGGGGAGTCAGCGTCTATGTTGATAAGGCACCTTATCAAA